>JABXWE010025892.1:0-18052 GCA_014611495.1 Limonius californicus
CAGGGCCTACGAACAAATATGGCTCAAACTTCTAGAGCAAATGCTTGTACAGTCAGACAAGCTACAGGTCGGGCCTTACCTGATAATGCTGGGCGTAGTTCCCAAATGACGACGCGGTCTAAGCCGAAAGTAAATTGTAATATTGACAGTTCGAGAAACCGCGAAAGCCTCAAAGAATATATTTGTAAAAGTTATAAATCATACGCTTCTAATGTATCTAAAACTTCTGTATTCTTTCGAAGATACACTAATTTATCGTTTTCAAATGTGGCTTGTCCCAAAGAGAATAATCAAATTATTAGAGAGTTTTTAAAATTTTAGGTATAATTTTTTGAGAACTTATTTAGGTACTATACAGGGTGATTCATAACGTACGGAGGAGACTGAAAGGGTAGCTAGAGTGGATCAAAACAAAGTTTTTTTCTTTATAAACTGTTGACCAAAACGCAGTAATAAACACAAGTTACAGCAACTTAAAATTAAATCAATTAATGAATATTTGTTAGAAACTATGGTAGTAACTCATTTTAAATTCAAAATGGGCATATCTGAGAATTAATTTAAAAGTACATATTTTGTTAAAAATAGTAAAAATTTAACATCATAAGAGTTACGGTTATTAAAAATTGCAATGCTCAAAAATTGATATCCACTTATTAAGAGCCGCTGATTATTTAATACAACTAGAAAACGAAAGCTAACAGAAAAAAAAACCAAAAAATCCACTTAAATGTCAGTACATTTAAACGTCAACTACAGTAACGAGGAATACATAAATATTATTATTGTATATGGAATATCTAAAAAATTCAGGTGTTTTTTTGCATAATTTAATTTAAAACAATAGCAATAATGGTTTTAAGAACTATGTTTCCATGAGAACGAGAAAACAATGACATTATCTTTAATTCTTCTTCCGTAATATCGGCGGTATACTACAGTGGTTGATTATTTAAAAGAACTTTAACTTTTTACTCTAACTTTCTTATTATGGGGTTTTGGTCAAACGTTTATAAAGAATAAAAATTTTATTTTGGTCAATTCTAACTACCCTTTCAGTCTCCTCCGTACGTTATGAATCGCCCTGTATAGTCAGGAGAAAATTTAACTTGCAATATATAATGAATTAACAAGTACACATCTAGATTAGTTATCACAAGCAGAAATGTTTGGGTATAGTCTTTCAAACAGTCGCAAAACGATTTCAAATCTTTAACTAGTTTATGCAGATCTTAACAGCTACTATTGTAAAACGTCTGTATTAATGGGAAACTGTGAACGTACGTCTCCAGATAACTGGAAATGATCTACACGATGCTGCAAACGCAGAAGAATTTTTCTCTTGTATTTGAGACTTGTATGTACAAGAAGTAACAAGTAATGATGTGTTCTTAAATGATATTAAACGGAGAAGAGGATTCTATACAAGCAGTAATCTTTCCGAAAGTTACCATTAAAATTGAAGAGGCGGCAAAGAACAATTTGACAATTACACACATATATTGTTGCTGTTTTAGGTATACAAAGTGCTAATAATAAACAAATTAGAAAATATAATCCATCTGTCGAACAAGCAGGATACAGGACACATGTTAGCACATATTAATCGTCGGAACTCTGTAGAGCACAGAATACAATTTTCAACTCTATTCAGCCTTTATTGATTTCGAGAAAGTTTTCGACGACATCAAATTAAGAGCAGTTAAAAATGTCTTAGAAATTGTAGACTAGGGATAAAAACAACAAATAACATAATATATAAAGTGACAGTGCTGGTATAACTACGGAGATATACACAACAATACGAATTAAATTAGAAATAAAATATGGAGTTTGCATGAGCCGTAAACTATTTACATCAGCTGCAAAAGCCTGTTAAAAATGTAGCATGGAGCACAACGTCGTAAACATCAATGGGAATATGCTTATTCACTTAAAATACGTTGATAACCGTATCATAATAACAAATAACTTTGATGATCTACAAACTATGCTTCAATCATTGAATACGAAAACGTTGGATTAAAAATGAACAAACAAAAACAAAAATTGTCACAAACTAAAAAGTAAATAGACATAACAATTGACAATCATACTCTTGAACTAACAAAATTAAGTTTAATTTATAATATGTGGAAAAAGTAATTAAGAGGCAGAAACAAACAAGCATATTTGAGTAGCGTGGTTGGGAATTGGGAAAACAAAGTAGAATATCAAGAAATTAAAAAATTAAGAAGGCTAGTGTAGAACCGGTGTGTGCTACCAGTTCTACCAGATTCTGCACAGAGAATCACTAACAAAAATCACGATGGAAAAATTAGCAAGGATCCAAAGAGGAATATAGAGGGTAATGTTAAACGTTTAGTGACATGATCGGATAAAAAACGAGGACATATGTGAGGAAACAAAAGTAACAGATATAAGAAAACCAGTAGCTTTTCTGAAAGCTGGTCTAGGCATTTAATGAGACATGTAGACCGCCCATGAAACAAAGAGCTTCAATAGTAGATACCTTGGTTTGCCAAAAGAAGCAGGAGCCGACCACATACTAGATGTCCGAACAATTTAGAACAGTTAGGGCTCTGATTAATTAGGACAGCAACAGTGATATGTATAAACAACGGGGGGGGGGGGGCTATATAACAGTAAACAGCAATGAACTAAAGGAAAAAGGAGGAGAAATTTGAAGATGCTACCTTCCAAAAGGAGTGAAATTCTAATACTAAGACAACCCTAATTGGCTTTTTAGATATAGCTAAATATTCCTGCTAACAAAAATATAGAATTCATCAGGAGTTAATTTTAAATGTTTCCCTTTAAGACCAGGATATAACAATTCATTATTCTTCTTCTTGTACTATTTAATAATTCTGCATTCGAAGTGTTGAACCATAATTTGCTCAATTTATTGATTTCTATTCATTCACGACTGATTTGCGAAACACCAATTGAAAATCACTGGTTTAGTGCAGTGTTACTATGAATGCGGTAGATATTTCACTACCGAATTAAGAATATTTTGTACGAGAATACAATTAAAAGAAAATCCATGTAAAATGACCTGTATCGAGCTTCGATTAAGATAACAAAAACAGATACCAGTAGTTGTCAATGGTGATTTCTTACAGATATCTTAAAATGTTTAGATGCTATATTGTTACACAGTTGCCTGAACGAAAATCGAGTTAATAAGTTCGTAAATCTTAGGTTGGTTTTCACGTAATAATTTTAGAGTAGTGTCCTATCGCTTTTTGGTTTTCCCACAGCTTGTTTTTCATTGTATTATTACGCCTATTTTGTTTACGTTGCTATATTGGTTTGCTTGGAATGGTTTATTGCAATGGTATTCAACCGGGGGTACGCCAAGACAGTCGTGCGTAAAAGTTTATACATATTTCATGAACGATCAGAGCTACAGAAAACCGTTTCTATCCAGAGCCAACTTAAATCTGTTGTTTTCTATTTCTAGCGTTTCCTACTCTCTTTCTTTTAACTAGTTATTGATTCGTCTTTTTAGTGTTTGAAACTGCCGATTTAATACATTATTTTGGATTTAATTACTTTAAATGTAATTATGTATAATATGATTTATGCACCAATAGCTTTGGGGGTACAACGTATTTAAGTGAAAAGTATCTCTAAGGGAACGGTTTATTTTATATTTATCAAAAACACTTGAATTAAATTTAGAAAAGGACCATTAAACGTTTATAATAATGGCAAATGGAACCTTAGTTCTTTTAAATTTTGTTTGATATAATCAAAGTTAGAAAGTTAATAAGTTCACCGTTTATTCAAGACTCTAGAAAGACTGCGCTTAGTGGATATGAAATATTGGAGACCGAATGTGAAGTCAAGAACAAGTCTGCAATTTATTTAATGAAACTCACTCTCACCGGCCGCCAATTAGTCAATCTACTGTGAGTAAAATAGAAAAAACATTCAGAGAGTTTGGCCATGTTAGGGATTTGCCTAAAGGTAAACTAGCCCAGATATCTCAAAACGTTAATCCTATTAGAAACTGAAGAAAACCTTTATGTGACAGTTAGAGAAATTTAACGGTATTATGATTTGGGAACAGGTACAATCTCAAAGATATTTCGAGCGGCGAAATATCACCCATATAAAACCAACATTGTCCATGAATTGTTAGAAGGCGTCTTTGACCGTAGGGTTAATTTCTGCGAGTAGATAATCGGAATGCTTAATGAAAATTAAAACTTCATTCAGAAAATAGTTTTTTCTGTTGGGGTAACGTTCTGTTTACATGGTACCATCAATAAATAAAATTGTACGTATTGGGCGACAGAAAACCCGCACTGGATGCATGAGGCACACTCAACGTCGCGTCGGTCGTCAGAAAATTAATGTATGGGCGTGATCGCGGGTAAAAGAGAACTATATTTTTTAAGGGAAGTTAAAAGGAGAACACTAACTGCAGTTTCTTCAGTTATATGTCTTTCCTGGTGTAGCTGCTCCATTTCCCAATCACCAAAACCTGATCTACCAGACGATCAAATATTTGTTGGAGCAGCTCCTCATTATGCATTAGTCATTCGACAGTTTTTGGAGTCACCGTCCTCAACAGGTGGATCGGCATTTTCTTATGGGGATATCTAAAATCTAAAGCGTACTGTAATGTAATAAACCAAATAACCTAGAAGATTTAAAACATGGGATTTTCGCCAGGAAATCCGACTAATTTCGCCTGATATTCTTCAAAATGCCCAATACGAAATCATTGTTCGACTTGAGAAATACATTGAAATGGAGTTTCGGACAATTCGCCCCCCACAATTCGCCCCCGCTCAATTCGCCCCCGGACGATTCGCCCCCTGACGATTCGCCCCCGGACGATTCGCCCCCTGACGATTCGCCCCGAAGATATTCGCCCCGAAACATAATTCGCCCCGGACAATTCGCCCCCAATATTAATGATTTTACAATTTGTTAAAAGAAGTCAAACACAAATTATTACATTTATAACTATTGGATTACGTAATTCAGTATAATAAATGTGTATGGGTACAAAACATACCTACTGCTTTATACAATTAAGAATACAGTAATAATTATCAAAAAATAGGTAACTTAGTTAGAATATTAGAAAATAATTAAGTAATTAAGTTTGAACCACAGGTGAGTGACAGTAATTAAAAATACCAGCATTAGAACGTAATGAAGGGAGTTAAGGTAATCAGATAATAATCAGATAAGAAATCAAGCACAAGGAGTTCTAGGAATTCATGGCTGTTTATCTTCTGCGTGATTAAGGGTATAGAAATTAGAAGTTACTTCTACAGTATAAAAGGAATAATCAATCAGGTAAACCATTCAATCTAGCAATAATTTTTGTCTGAAACGTTTGTTGTTTGACAAAAATGAGTTTTGCAAATTCCGAAAAAGGTAAACGAAAGGTTGCGCGTGATGATAATTTATCAGAGCGCACTAAAAAAGTAGCAAATAGTAAACAATTAACAATTAAACCAATTTAGAGCCGGAACACCTGCGCCCAGACAACATAAAACTTATGCTGTTGCTGAACGTTTAAGAACAATAGTCCTAGATTATCAGAATAGATCCGTTAGATTTTTTGCGAGGAATCGCGCACAATCTTGCCTTTTAAATTTATGATTTATTTTTAATTTCTGTAGCGTTTTATAATAAACAATGTTATATATTACATTAACAAAAATAATTATTTTCATTTTTGTACCTTTTTATGATAAAAATTGTCCGGGGGTGAATTATACTCGGGGGCGAATTATACTAGGGGGCGAATAGTCCGGGGACGAATAGTCCGGGGGCGAATTGTCCGAATTGTTTACAGAGAAATTGGGAGCCTCCGTACTGTTTATTCGCTTTTTATAGTTTCCTGCTAGATAATAGTCTTATTTTGTCATAAGAGTGCGGCATAACTTGAGTTTTTCGTACAGAATAGGATGTACATACCGTAACTATACTTTCACCTCAATAAAATTATAAACGGGCTTGAAATCCTTCTTTATTGTTTAGCAGGATTCTCCGAACTCCATATGGCTTTACCTTTATGCAACCGCCCCGGCACGGTGCAAATCAGTCACTGCTGCAATTAAACGTAAATAAATTACCAATAACAAAACACTTTATGATCCTCATCTAATCGCTCTTTCAAAGGAATACTTTCCTCGTATTTTAAGAACATTATTTATATTAATACATTAGTGCGTTATTGAACATGTGTTATGTGAAAATTAATTAACAACGTGAAATAACATTCATCAATTAACAATCAAAGAATAAGAAAATGTCAGTATAATCGGCGGTTACACTTGATGACGTTGTTGGAATAAAATTTATAGGATTACATTTTTTACGGTATTTTTAACACATTGTTTTTAAATAACCACAATATTCCCCATAATTATGAATATTTTCGGTTGTATTAGAGCAGAGGCCTTTTTTCCTAGTCTGTTTGCTAGACAATAATTTTTTTCACTCACCGCCCTTATATGCTAATAAGAATACAAAACGTAACCGATGTTCATCGCGTCTTTGATTACGTCCTTTTTTCGGAAATTTGATAGGTATAAAAATGCTTAATTTAACTGACCTGTACCCTAATTTCGTAGACTCTGGATTTGTTTAATTGAATTTTATTTGATCATATTTTATCAAGTGATAAAGAACTTCAAATATCTATATAGGTATTATTTTGAAATTTTCCTGCAGATATTGTTTGAAAACTGACGAGAGGTTTGTGTATGTGAGCATTCGTCTAATTTATTGCCTGTTTTTGTTATGGAGCCAACCGACGGAGGGATTACTGGAGCTGTCGTTATTTTATTAATAAGGGACTGTTTGCTCCTTTTGGTTATAATTAACTAGTGTAGTAATTCAATATGTTAATTGGGAAAAGCATACGTGTTTCCAAAAACTACAATAGATTATAGTATGTCTGATTTAGGAACATGGCACACGTTTGTAAACACTCAGCTGGTGAATTAGCTCGACGCTCTAACACAGGGCGGTCATTGTTGTCTTGCAGTTATGTGTTTTAATGATATTCGTGTAAAAATGGGATTCAGAGATGGTGGCTCGACCAAGTCGGATCGCTCTTAATAAAGTCCAGTAATCCTTCAACTGTTGTGTTTTATTTTATCCTTAAGATTCAACCCTTTTGAATCTGACATGTATATTTCTATGGATGTAGGTGGGTACCGATTTTGGCCGAGCTATAGTCACGATTGCCAACAGCCGATATTTTGGACATATGCGAGGAGGCGTTGTCATGAGCAGAAGGACTCCGGCCGCACGTTTTTTTTAATATTTCTTATGCAGATTGCGTATCAAGTTGATGTAAATCCATCGGCGACTAGGCCTTTTGGCCGCAAGTAATTCATTAAAATAATTCCTTTAGCATCCCCAATTGAAGCCGTTAATTTGCCTACTACAGTGCTCGGCGCCGGAAATTCTTTCCGTTTCCGTTGCATGAATGCGTGGTTTATTTCTGAATTGTACTGATTAATGCAATTTTCACCACAGTAACGTTGTGGGAAAGACAGTTGTACTTAATTACTTAATTGCTGTTCCGTAGAGCCATTGAACATGCCATTCCTTTTTGCTCGAAAGCAGAAAAGTACCCGTACAACTACTTTTAACAGTGGTTGCTAGATGAAGATGGTCATGCAGAATCCACAATATGTATAGCTATTTCTAGCACATCGAATCAGCTATTAGAAGGAACCATTTTCCCAACACGGGCGATGTTTTCATCCGTGGTCGTTTCTGTGGCCTTCCTCGCCTGGGTTTATTTCTCATAGATTTTCTTCATCGACGCACCGCTGCTGCCCTGTACGTAGGCGATTACGCTCGTGCCGTACATATTCTGTGTGAGTAGTTTCTTTTTCAATTTCGAGTCAGCTCCATGTCAGATGATGATGATGATGATGATGATGATGATGATGATGATGATGATGATGATGATGATGATGATGATGATGGAGCAATACCATCTTGCGTCTGAAATTTAATGGGTGTCCTATGTTCAAAACGCTCGGTTTTATTTATGACACATTATAGGGTCAGTAAAAACGTAAAGAAAAATTAAAACCCTAAAGGGGCAAGGCTAGAAAGCTTTGTTATAGAGCTGTTTTCCTCCAGCAACATCGTTCATATCGTATGTCTGAAATTTTGAAAACCGCGGTAAAAACAGCAGAAATTCGCTTGGAAGCAGTGGCGGCTCGTGAGTTAAGAAAGAGGGTGGGCACAAGAAAAAACTTACCTATTTTTTGTACATACATTTCATTCTCCTATTTTTCATGCTGGAAAAGACGTCTATGACTTTGTTGTCAAAATCCGGGATAGACTGGACGAACTTCTTTTCTATTGATACGACCGCCAATGCGTTCAGGCGATTTTTTTGCATACAATTAACTTCCATCATTGAAACTTTCACTTTCGTCTTTGAATTCAAACGCGCGATTGCGCGAAAACAGCGCTCCAAAGTTCAAATTCAAACGTTGACTTTAAATGGGGAACAATCTGCTCGGTGCCCCATTCGCCTGGTATATCGCGTATAGCGAAGATAACCGATAGGCAACTGAATCTTGCTCTACATAGGTACAAATCAGAGCGTTCCCCGGAAAATAGTTTTGAGCGTGTTAGCCGCGCCTGTGGTGCGGAAGGAAAATTTGATACCATCGTTAAAATAATGAAATTAAAATGATGCACTGAATTACATGCGAATTTCTTTCTGTGTGTATCTTGGTGGTTGGGTGGGCACGTGCCCTTGTGCCCTTTAGTACAAGCCGCCACTGCTTGGAAGTAATGTTGGAACTACTATTTGGATTTTATAACTATTAAAATGGTGACGTCCTGTTGTGTTAAAACATTGTTAGGTATGTCCGAAACGCAAGGCAAATTGTTGGTACTTTTTGTGATTTTTTTATAAATTCTGCTATCAGTTCTATCCTACTTTAATAGAGATTTTTCTTGATCATTTAAGAAACCTTAACATATTTCAGTTTTCTAGTACTTTTTTAACTAGTAATCGTTAGGTAGTGGAGAAAGCTACGTTTCTGATCCTACGGTCTGATTACTTTGTAACGGGTAATTTAGATGCATACATGTGCAAACGTGCCTGGACGTTACAATGTTAACAGGGTTATTTAGATTGAATTACACTGTTGCTATTATGGTTTTTGAAACGGCTTAAATTATATACTCAGGTAACCAGATTAGCCTAATATCAGCGAACAGCAGTAATAAATGTAAAACAAATATGCCAGTTGCTACGTTAAATTGATGACTGATATGGAAATGTAAGTGTACACTTGCACTTAGCTTCTTTTACTTTGTTGTGACTACTACTTGAGATTTGTGTGTAAATATACTTCAAATTTGTCAAATTGCGTGCAACAATTTCGAGATAGATTTATTAATTTTTTACGCCCTAAAGTCCTTTTTTTATTATTAGCCCGCAACATTCCATTGTTGGGCACGGGCCTCCCCATAAAGTGGGGTTGTTGATCTACTCACCCATACTGATCAGTCCTCGTGGGAGAGAGGCGCCGCGTTAAGGCAACCTTCGGGTCACCCATCCAAGTACTGACCGGTGACCTGAAGTCCTTTAAGTACTAACAATTAGTCAATAAAACTTTAAACTGCAGATATCGTACGATAACAAAACAAACCAGTCTTTGTTGAGGTACTACATAAATGTTGAGTGGCTCCTATTAATTAGCTACTGTTTGTAAACTGCTAGCGATTGATGTTGACAGTCGCTAAAAACTGTAAGGCAGCAATTAATTAGCTTATTTAAACACATTTAAAATTCTATGTCTGCTAATTAATGTTGTTGTAGGTCGTATTCCTTGAAGAATACCATAATAGCCCCTTATTAGATGAAGGGGACTAGACCCCTATGTACTGAAATTAGATTTTGCAACCACACGATTTTTTTACATTAACCTTGGGCGTTACATTAGAAGAACTAAATAACAAACACAAGGTATGTGGGCACCAAAATGAGGTTTTTGAAACTTTTATATAACTATATATGTAGATTAATCCACCAGGGTTATTGTATATCATCTTATCTACAACAGTTCTACAATAGAACGGCAGTTGTAGTTGTATTAATTATTTTCAATAATGGATTTAACTAGTCGTGACACATGTAAATAGCTGTGATTAATTGATTAATGATCTGAAGGATATTTAAAAAGTGCTACATTATGGTATTCTTTCCGTAAACCGGAAGTACATCACCAGTGTTCAACGACAACTAACTAGTGGAAAGCCTACTTTCCTAATGGACAAATAGTTATAAAACGTACTGTAACTTGACTAAGAAATGTATTTGAGTTGATATTTCCAGTAAGGTGGCGCTGGCGTTTATCAAATTAGTCTAAATTCTATTAACTTTGTTTTCATTAAATCATAAGGCTGTTTCGACGTAATAACACTCGCGTGTTGATTAAAAAAAGCTTTTTTGTAATTAGAAAAATCACAACTAACAGTGAAGCCTCATGAAATAATAGTTCGTCGCAGACGTATGACTGTTGTTAAGTCGTCCGCCGACTAAGCGACTAACGACGATCAACAACCGAAACGCGATACATATGAAGTTAGACATTCGTTTATACAGGGTGTTCCTGAAATAGTTAGTTAAACTTAGGAAGCGAGTTCTAAACACCAAAATAAGAAAACAAGTTCATATAAATCTTAGTCTGAAAATATTTCGTTAGGGAGTTACAGCATTCTAAAGTGAGACTTTTCTGCATATAATTATGATAATAGTTTGACCAATGTTTTGCAATTTTATGTGCATACCCTACTCATCGAGGTTGAGAATTATAGCCTAGTTTTGTTGTAATAAGTGCACCAGAGGCGTCTCAAGTAGGAATATTAGATACTGTTTGCTATGTCTTATTTTTTACAAAATAATCTTATTCGTTGGAAAAGTACCCAAAACGGTACCCTTGTTAAAAGTAGATAAACTCAACCGTTTTTGAAATAATTCAATCGTTATGAAAAATCCAGTTGCCGTGAAAATTTGGAAATTTTGTGCTACATGGAGATGCTCCGGCAAAAATTGAGCAATGAAGTTTTATATTATTTTGTCCGAAAATATTTAGTTTCTGATGTATTTGCTTTTAAAAATAAAGTTTTGCAATATTGTATGCTTCTACCGTTTTCTCTTTTAAACATTAGTGTTGTAGTTAGGTACTAAGAACAAATTTTCTAGCTAACAGCCTAAGTAAATGCGCCTTTAACTTTAATCATAGATGCAACCCACCACACACAATTTCCCAATCCGACTTACAACCGTGGGATCTTAATGCTAAAAACATTCTCTGGCATTTCTGCTGTGACATAATTAGTTAATAATAATTTGGAAACATTACATAACTAATTTTTATTGTTTTTATAACAAATCAGTCTCACAACACTGTGGTGCGTCGAACGCTTGTTACTAAGTTTTGAAGCATACTATTGCTGGCTACAATGGCTGTAGCTTGACTAATTTTGAGAATTAATTCCTCTTAATTTACAACTGGAGTCTGATAACCATATATTTCAGGAATCTCCAAAGAAAATAGTTTAGGTGATTTAAGTCTGACAACGTGGCAGGTGATGCGGTCACGACCAATACATCGTCTTGGATAATGCTTTATAAGCCATTCTCTTGTCATGACTCTCCATGAAACTTCATCAGTTTAGTACCACATATTCCTTCTAATAGCAATAGGCATATAGGCTGAACAAACCAGGTAAATTGGTAATAAAAAATATAATACAGTTTTCTGCGTTTAAACGACGTAGAACAAGAAATGGATCAATGAATCAATTTCCAATTATTCCAGCCGAAACATTAACGCTGAAACGCGCTTGATGACTCGATTCATATTTTCAATGAGGATTTTCTTGATTGTATAGTGCACCTAACATATGTAGCTTTGCCGGTGAGTCAATGTGCGCACTGGCAAAATGGTAGTAGGGGTTAGCTTTGAGCTGTTAAGATCGCTAGTACAGCTAAAGAAAAAGTCTTATGTCTATGCTTATAATTTAGATATATGTATTCTTACTTTCTGCATATTTTGTAATTATAAATAACGAAAGATTAGTGTTTATTTACTTACTGCTGTGTTCAAACAACTCTAATATAAATCATAATTATTACAAAAACACCACTGTTCTACTGCAAGCTAACTTCTAAACTTCTGTTGCTAAGCGTACACGGCTCGTGACGGCAAACCTATTTTAGGTCCACTGTACGTGTTAAAGATTTCATCTTGAATAAATGTAGCCCATCTGCCCATAAAATATTAATTAAGAAGTTGGCATTAGCTTCTGGATGATTCAGCAACCAGTTGCAATACCTTCACATATTGGGAAATATTTTGGTAATAATTGTTGAACCTCTTGAATATGATATAAAGAGCATCTTCTTTAGCTAATCTATGTGCAGACGCATAGCTTAAATACCTGGCAATACCTCGAGTACTGCATCCAGATTCCCCTTCAAAAACTGCCAATACTTCTTCTGCAGCCACATACCTGGACGAAAGAGTTGCGCTGATAGTGCCAGATACTCTTACGTGAGGCATTTCTCATTTTTATAAATTATTTTGTGTCAATTGTAATCGATTACAGTAATCAAGGTGAAAATTTGTTCAATTAAAATCACCTGATTCGCACACTAACCCTATTATGTAATAATAACTGTTAAACGCAATTGCTAAAAATGGTACCATCTCGTTGTAAAAGCCAAAAGATATTTTTAATTGTGCTTCTACATCGATGACACTGCTTATTACAGCCTCTCCAAAAATATTTTTTAATAAAAGCAATAACCCAGATGTAAAGCTGATTCGCCTTTAGAGACTCACGCTGTATGTGGATAATGCGAGTTCTGATTCTAGAAAATTGGTAATTATGATCTGTTAAAAGGGTTTCCGCGCAACCATGGGCGCCGGCAAAGGGGGGCAAGAGGGGGCAGTTGCCCCCCCCCTGTAAAATTAAAATAATATATAACAACGCATTTAAATATTTAAACATACATACTTGAAATTCTTGAAAATTATACCAAAAAATGCCAGAAATACGAAAATATATTTGATATAGAATTTAAAATACCCAGAATAACACAGCGTCAAACTTTGAGATCAAATATCCTAGCGGATTCACCGGAAACATATTTTAGAATATCTATTTTTATTTCGTATTTAGATTCCCTCATTAGCTCATTAACAACAAGATTTTCCGAAGATACAACTACTGCATTTTCGTTAGTAAATTTGCATCCATCTAATGTTTTAAATCTAAAGGCTGAAATTATAAAAAAATTAGTAGAACAGTACAATATCGAAAATTTTGAGGCAGAATGCCTTACGTGGAAAAATGTGTGGAAAAATAAAAACGCTCCTGATATGTTTTTTTACATTGCTCACCGAAGAATGTCAATTCTTCCCTGTAATTGCTAATGCAATAAAAGTTTTCTTTTCCCTACCACCCATGACTTGTTCAATTGAACGTTCCTTCAGTACTCTAAGAAGGGTCAAAACTTGGTTAAGGTCAGCGATGGACGAGAATCGCTTAGCCGGTTTATGCTTACTTAGTGTACATAGGAATAGGGGCCTCGGTGGTCTAGCGCGGCAACGCGTTGCCACTCGAGGCCACAGCGAATTGTAGTCGTTCCGCTGTGGTTTAGAATCTCAACTGGGGCGACTACATTTCGATTAGTTAAGTTTAGGGAGCTTGTTGCATGAATGGTTAGTGTGTAAGGGCGGCCCGCACCCCCCTGAAGTAATGCGAAAGCGCTTCCGAAGGGAGGGAACAGTAGTACGAATGAATGAAAAAAAAGAGTACATAGGAAAAAAATCGAAAGCGATAGAGCCCAATTTATCGAGACAGTACTCGATAAATTTGCTCAAGACCGAAGAAGATTAAAATTTGTCTTTTCTTAGGTAAAGAGTTTAATACTTCCACAGTTTTTGTTTGTTAAGTAGTACTAGATAAATATTTTTATTTTTGTTTATATGTTTTAAAAATGTAGGTATACTTTTGACAAAGATTGACGCTTTTATAATGACGCAATCCATTAAGAGAACAAATTTATTTATTTTTAGTTTGAGTACATCTGAGTAAGATTACATAATATTTTTATGACGTGTTAGTGTTATCTCTGTTACAGCACCAAAGATTTTAACTTTCAAGTTCATTTATACAAATATTTTTAATATAAATGTTAAAATATGTATACACACACTAAATACTAGTGTTTTGTATACCTACGGTGTTTATTACTGTTATTATTTGTTTTTTATTTTAAGTTATTTTGTATTAAAATATAGGAAAAAAACGAACCCAATTTTTTTTGCCCCCTCCTGGATTATTTTCTGCCGGCGCCCATGCGCGCAACCCAGGCATAGGAGAGAAGATCGCTACGTCTCGTAAGAGATAAAGCACTCTAAGAAGAAGAAAAGGGTTTCCATTATTCAACGCCTTAATAACTACTACGCTTAAAAATTAAAATATAGTGCATAATAGTCTACAAATGGTAACTGCAATCAATGAAAGAAACCGCATGTAGAGGCCCCGTTTAGTGAAAATTTATACCAAACCTAACACCTATATTATAACGGTAATGTATGCAGGGACGTGAGCAATTCAATGGTTGATGCAATGAGAGTACGCGGGTGTGCACACAGTAAGGAGATTAATTCCGTCCACCCTTCGACCTGCTGATCCACAAATCATGCAGCCATAAATCTTGTTATTGGAATTTTTATTATACTCCGCTTTTGTTGTGTACCTACCTTGGTGTACTTTCCGGAATAGATGTAATTACATGTTGTTTCATTTGTAGTTCTCAGGGACTACTTTAACGTAGCAAGTACCGTAGATTATAGCTATAGTTGTGTATTGCATTTCCACTTGGACTTTGTGGTAAAAATAGTGACCCGAATTATTAGTTAGTTGGATATTTTTATTAATATTTTATAATAAAGATTTTAATTGGGTGCACTGGAAAAGTTAGATTTCTCTCGTGGGTTTTGCCTTCTTACTGTCTCCTCTCGCTTCTCTCTGTTTCTTCTTTAGCATTATTCTTTTTCCTCAACGTTATTCTTCTCTCTTTTCCATAGCGAATTAATGACCCGGTTTAGCTGTCTACATTGATAACTTGTTTACATGTGTTTCATACAAATTTTAAGCCTTCTTCTTCAGGTTTAGAGATACCTAGTGATCTAGTTCGAGATTGTCTATATGATCATTTTGACGTAATCACATAATAACTCGAGAGGAGTTTAATCCGAGGAACGTAGTGGCCACTCCATAGCCCTGCCTACCGAGATATATTTGAGCTTATATCTACATTTATTACAAGACTTCCTTCCGCAGAGAGTGAGAGAGAAGGAGTGAGAGTGAGGAAATTGTGAGGGGGAGGGGTGGAAGGAGAGGGAGAGAAATGTGACGTGTTTAGATACCATATTTCTGTTCTATTTTGTAATCTAATGCAATTTGAAAAGTTAATAGTAAATAATGTGTTAGCGGTGTAAATATCTTTACAGCCCTCGGTGAGTACCTTCTGTTATAAGAGTTGGTTTTTTATATCAGGAAATAATCGAGAAAATTGAAAACAAAATATTTATTCGTGGTATACAGGATGAATATCAAATGTGAAACACTGATGCCAAAAGATTTATTATTAGTTTTAGAATATCACGTTTTTAGCAAAAGTTAAAAGTATAATTGAAAGGTTCAATAGAAAAGTGGTACAAGTGAGCAAACAATCATTTTGAAATGAATAAGGCTAAAGATAATAATAGTAGTAAATTCTCTGTCAAGCCTACTGCTAGTTTGCGTAGAATAATTTTTGATAATTTAAATTTTCTTGAGATATAGTCCATTGAAATATATAATTTTTTAATTCAGAAAATTAAAAAAAATCATTTAGCCATTTTTACTGATAAAACAGTTTAACGTAAAAGTATTATAAGTGCAGTTGAAATGTATATATTTTTGCAAAATACTGCAAACTAAATAGTTATACAACTATAACACTATACCTACGAAACAAAGGAATCTAGGCTACGAAGCAATGAATAAAAATATCTACCTACTGGTCATCACAGTCATTGTCGTCATCAGATACAAAGTAAAACTTTTCATTATCATCACTATTAACTAATTTATTTTCATCTTCTACATATGTATCTTCTTCTGCCATCTTTTTTCCTGTCTGTTTTTCTTTTTTGGTGGGTCTTTATGAGGTAAATTTTTATAAAAACTGTGGTACAGGGGCGGTACAAATTCAAGTAAGTCTATCAAATGTTGCCATTTTAAGTTTTTAATTCGAGAGACACATAATATAGTAGTATCAGTGTTAAAGATGATGGTCTACCTACTGCCTTGGTCGAACAATCTGTCGAAAAAAATCTAGATCTTAATCCAAGGTTTATTGCGAAGGGTTTATGTTTTTCTATTCTAATCCATTTTATTTTTAACCAACGAATATTTCTTTTTGCACTACCTTTGTTAATATTTCCTGTTGTACCATCTATTTCAGAAAAAGCGTTTTCTATTTTCATTTTGTGCACTGTAAATTTTTTGCAACTCTTGTCTATGGCTTTTATCCATTCCTCTGGAACAAAAATATATGGAACTTACCGTTTATGTTTTTCTATAGTGCCAAAGTCTTCGTTGCACTCCATATATTTGCGCCCCTGTTCTAAAAACTTCTGGTAAATTATTTCTATGCCTGTAGTTTTTGCAATGCATATCCAAAACTTTACAATATTTTTGTTTGTGTTCTGCCACTACAAGAATCGTTAAATGATATGATGTAGTTTGTGTGTAGGCAATGCCTTCTGAAGATCAAAGCATATAGCGAATGTTTTGTTCTGGTATTGCTTTGCAAGATCTTTGGTTTTCTTTCTTTTTATCATTACTGCTTTCTCCGCTCGCCTGTGATGTACTTCTTGTTCTGTCATTATTTCTTTCTTTTTCTGTTTGTCACCAGTAGCTTTCGATGTTACTGCAATTTTATCACATCTATTGCACGTGTCTGTAAGGGGCTGATGGAATTGGATATTAAACTCTGTTTTGAATATTAAAAGATATAGGCAGCTTTTTACAGGTTGTCGTTGCTTCTCAGCACAAAATTCTACATAGCCCTTACACATTATTGTTAAATTAAAATAAGACAGCAAATATTGTTTGTTAGGATTGCCTCACTAGGTTACGATCTTCGTCTGAAATGTTATTGGGTTTTGGTTGTTTGCCTCTTCCATATAGACCGGTAAAACTTACGTCAGTTTTTCTACTAACAACTCGTGAGTACCTCAAATTTCTTTCTGCCAATCAGTTAACATCATTGCATTAAACATATATTAATATAATGTTTACTTAACATTTCCTTCCATTATTGTAAATAAAAACAAGATTCTTCTCCTTGCAATAACGACTTAAAAATGGAATCGCATGTGTCACACAGTAAACCCGTAACAGGCAAAAACGATACAAGTGCACTGGATCCTTACGTTTGCACCAGTGTCTCATAAATACAAAAGTGAGACAAGTGCACTTGTGCCACTTTTTCAAAATGCATTTTACATTTTCAATAGGAAGTCAACACAACTGGTGTCAGATGTCACCAGATGCTCACAAAATCACTTGTACCAATTTTTTCCCAAACAGGAACATATTTTAACTACCAAATACGGCACTTACCTTCATTTACACCAGGGGTTCTTACACTTTATGAGTTCGAGCACCCCTTTCAAAAGACATAATTACATTTTGCCGGACCTCTTACCAATAACTTCATACTTTTGCTTAGCGCAAGGTGAATAAAGAATAACACGTTGTTTTTTTTATAGAAACAATCTTATGTATTTGCACTATACTAACTAATTGTAAGTTGAATTTACAATGTTTGTTGGCGACAGGGATTTGATTCAATTTAATACGCTTATATTACGAAAAGAAAAAAGAGAAAATCTGAGGGAAGACGAGATTGGAAACATGCGTCAAACCAGTCACGAGACTGAAGACAGAGAGAGAG
>JABXWE010025893.1:0-11783 GCA_014611495.1 Limonius californicus
ATTACATATCTTGTGGTCGTGGAGAAAGTATAATCTGCTGCTCGGTTGGGAATGGAAATTCGATACTCGTGGTTCCTTACGCTCGCCTTCGGCTCGTGTTCGGAAGATTCCACTCGGATCGAATTTCCATTCCAACCTCGTTACAGAATGTACTATTATCAGCAAAAAGTGAAAACCAATCAAAAATCATTGAATTCGCCGGTTTAAAAGGCGAGGGCGGTATCTACATTCATCCCAGCAGAATTTTATTACCATTCTTGAGCTGCGAAGAGTAAAATCTGGCGACGATTGCCTTCATCAATATGTAGCAATATCTCCATGTCTCTACAAAAAACTTTATTTCTTGGTGGCAATAATATTTACTTATAAAAGTAGAGTGTAGGGAGTTGGCATCTTTACCTAAGAAAAATTCAATTTTCTGGTTTTCTTTAAAGAGCACTTTCAGAGTTTAATCTAAGAGAACGAATGTTTAGAATAGTTTTATCTAGAAAGATAGGGATAAATTTAGATACATGATTTTCCTTCAGCCTCTTGGGAAATATTTTCATTTGCTGTATTTGGGAACTGATTCAGAAACATGTATTTCCATCGTCAGATTGAAGAAGGGGAATTTTCTGGATACTACACCTGCTGTCTTCATGTCGTCAGAAGACCTTTAATTCCTGAACACTGTAACCTTCACAAAGAGGAATAGAGCTTATCTTCTTTGACTTACAAGATGCAGATTTTTAAGTTGCAACAATGAAGAAGATATAAAAGCTCTTATTACCATTATTAGACATTGTCACATCTTTACTATATACAAAAATTGGTTGAATTGCAAAAACAACCTCATCACTCCGGCACTGTTTAGGTAGACAATTACACATTCACAGATGCCAGATTCCCGGAAACTCAATCGAAGAAGGAGTAGGTTCAAAACAATTAATTAATAGGCGCCACCGACTTATAATTTTCTAGCATCGTCCGAGGTGGTAAATGAGAAGTCGGACCCCAAGAAAAATAATCAACTACCTTTATATTATTTATATCTATCCTTTACGTAGACTTAAATCCAAATACTTCGTCGTAAAATAAAAGACAAGTTGCAACCAAATCTCGGTTTACTTAATAAACCAACAAAACCCATTCGCAGTTCTAAAATTTCTATGCAAGAACAATGATTTAAAATAAAAGTAGAAGCCCCAATTTTACGTTACTCTACCGGAATATAATAAAATTAATTTGGCAACACTCAAACAATGCGCTACACAACCATATGCTAGAAATTTTTAGCGCATTCCGTAACTTCGAAGGCCTTCGCGTTACGAATACATGCGTGATCAACGATCAAAAACTATCGTCAAGGCGTGAACTCTTACAAACGCAATATCAACCCACTATTGGAGTACCCGGTAATCTGATTTACGTAAAATTGGTATATGGAATATTACAATAGTATTTCATATGTACACATAACCCCAATTAAATTCCAATGACACAATTCGTTGACCCCATTCAATTAATAAAATTACTTCTTAAATAAACATAACGAAATCGTAAACTACAAGACAAGGTTATACCGTTTTTAAAAGTGCACTTCTCTTGATCAATACGTAGCGGCAATCAGCTCAACCGTACGCCAGACTCTCTATCGAGAGACCCAGTGTCCACTCGGTTCGGAAAAAAAACCCTCACAAGGTTACTCGGCGAGGACAGCGTATCAATTTGAACAATACGTATAAATGTAGAGTTTTTCTACTGCGTCGTCTTAATTTCTGGAATTTTGCCTAATTAAATTTATCTGAGATTAGAATTAAGATTCTGGAAATTACGATAAGACAACAATTTCTGGTTATAACCAACTCACCAGTTGATGGACTCTGGCATAACACCAAACCAAATCTTCTTTACCGGAGTAAATTTTATATTGGAAAATAAATTTCTATGGCAAAAGCTCCTGTGTGAAGTGACTCTCAAAGCGGAAAACTAATTCCCAATCGACAAACGATTTCAATAGATAATTCACTATTTACAATAAACGTCCGGTAAGGTTGACAACGTTTAACCCACTGACCTAATTACGGAAAACTGTCTTTTAGAATCTCCTTCCCCCCAAAATTTTAAACTCAAAACCGCGCAGCGTCGTCTTGACCTGAACGAACTTCGAAATATTAAAATTCCTATATATGTAAAACGGGTTGCCTTCTGCTAGGCGCGGAAATCGTTACAACATAATGTGAGGGGTTACTACCTCATACTTATTTGCCTCTAGAAGGTGATTCGTTACATTCAACTACTGCAACACACTCTCATGTACTTGTACCTCTGTGAAGAAAGAACTTAAACGACGCTCTGTCGAAAATGAACTTCATGTACCCAGAAGGGATTTCATATTCTTAAACCTTACTCTGTCGAAAATGAACTAACCATCATCTTCAAAGAGCTGGGCGTGGCTCAGGTTTTAAAATATTTTTACCTCTAGTAATCGGGAACCGATCCAGCAACATGAGTTGCCATCAATACTTTTAAGCGAGGATGAATTTTATTTCCTGGACACTGTGATCTTCGCAAAGAGGAGTAGAGCTTAACTTCTTTAACATACAAGATGTAGAATTTTAAGCTGCAATAATGAAGAAGATATAAAAGTTCTTATCACCTTTATTAGTCTAGACCTAGTGTGAGGGGTTACTTTCTCATGTATCTAGACGGAGTGTTATTAACTTCTAGACGGTTACTGGTTACTTCCAACTACTTGCAACACACTTTCATGTACTTGTACCCCTGTGAAGAAAGAACTTTAACCTTGTTCTGTTGAAAAAGAACCTATGTACCCAGAAGGAATTTCATATTCTGCGCACTGTAACCATCCGCTTCAACAAGTTGGGCCTGGTATAGTTTTTAAAATATTTTCACCTGTAGTAATCCGGAAATGTGGTAGTAGCTCCAAATCTGATGGTAGCTCAGTTGGAAGAACGCTCGCTTTCTGAGTTAAAATGGCGATTCTGCCTTGGGTTCGAAACCTAAGCATTACTATGCAGATTTATAAAACTCCTGTCTGCAACCCACCATACACAATTTCACAATCCGGCTTGCAACTGTGGGATCTTAATGCTATTCGACGTTAAACTGTAAGTCCTGCGTATTTGTACCTTAGCGCAGAGGATACCCAGCAGTGGGACAAAAAAGCTGTCAATAATTAATCGGGAACAGATCCAGAAAAATAAGTTGCTATTAATAGTTTTAAGCAGGGAACGCTTTTATTTCCTGGGCGTTATAATTTTCACCCGCAAAGGTAGGATCTAGCAACTGTTACCTTGAAAACTGCAGGAAGTTGATATTTTATGTTGTCAAACGAGGTTTATAATTCCTACGCACTGTAACCTTCGCAAAGAGGAGTAGAACTTAACTTCCTTAATTTACAGGATGTAGATTTTTAGGCAACAATGAAAGAGATACAGAAGCTTATTTTACATTATTTGTCTAGATCGAAGGGCTACTATCTCATGTATCTAGACGGGGTATCATTTACCGATACAAGATTACTGGTTACTTCCAGCTAGTTACAACACACTCTCGTGAATCTCTAAGAAAAAGGAACGTAGACCTCGACTTGCCGAAAATGAACTTCATAGAAGGAATTTTGTTTTTCTAGCACAGTAACTATTCTCTTCAAAGAGCTAGGCCTAGCGTAGGTTTAAAAATATTTCATCTGCAGTAATTAGAAGCCGATCCAGAAACGTGTATTAGCATCATCAACTTTAAAGCCGGAGAGAATTTTATTTGCTGGATACTATAAACTTTACCTGCAAAGAGTAGAACCTAACTACTGTTATTTTAAAGTAGCAGATTTAATATTGACTTACTTAACAAAACAATATGAAATTGAATAACAAGCATACAATTATGACTACGTAGGAAGCAGTTTACTAACATGAACAAAAATTGAAAATTGCAGGAATTTGCTTTCGAGTGATTCGTTCTATTGGTTTCACTAATCGATAAGCTAATTGTATAATAGTGAATCTGTGACGTGCTATATCAAAACCTACCGCAACCCCAATAGCACGCAGGTACTCACCAAAAGGGTAGTGGTTGCCACCACGGCAGCTGGCACACTGAATGGAGGGTATATATCTGAAGCCTCTCCACGCCAGAAGCGAACACAGAAATTTGTGGATCGAACCACATACCACTTCCTGGCTTAAGGGTTAAGATAGCGTCATTGGTTTCATAGCTAATATTACAAAAAAATACCCTCTTCTTAGACGTGCCGCATAATTTCCGCCGACCAGCCGCCCGCTTCCGCTTATTATTACTCAAGTGTTAGATCAATCAGATCTCTTGAAACAGTCGCCAACCCCTGGTCTGGAGCAAGGTGTTACTCTCCCAAGTGTCTACAAGGGGTTTCATTTACTAATTACAAATTTCTTGCTCCTACTTGAAACACACTCTTGTGCAGTTATACCTCTACCAAAAAAGGAAGTTAAACCTTAACTTACCAAAAATGAACCCAGATTATCTTCATCCACAAGGACGTTAATGAGTTCAGTAGTTTTTGTTAGCATCGTCTTATGAACTCAAAGCCCACTGGTACATTTACCTGGCGTAAGTTGAAAAACTAATCACCATTCCAAAACATAGATAGATAGATCCCTCTCATAGACTTGTGAAAACACTAACTGAAATCATCCTGCTCACTAATTTAAGCAATATTTCTTTAAAAATGTGTTACATGGCCGCTAATCTCGTAAGAGCCTTTTCGTTCTACGAAACTTGTTCAACTGAAACCCATCTTCGATCAACTTAGACTTGAAAACAAATGCAATCATTCAAATGACATTTGTTAATGTTAGTAGTGTTTGTAAGCAACACATTAATAAGTTTCTGGCGTTTGAATTTGATTCTGACTTTGCAACCTCAATTTTGAAATGGCGTTTGTTGTAGAAAATCCGTCCAAGTTTGATCAGCTTGCGATCCTACAATTTTTATGCGCTGTGGATGTGCAGCCATTGCAGATTCATACGCGAATGCAAGCAGTGTATGGAAATGTGTATGTGAACTGTGGATGAGCCGGGACCAGGTGCACGGTGTACTGCATTAACAGAAAACAATATGGCATGTGTGGAAGAAAATCGTCGAAGTTGATGACTTTCTTCTCTCAACTGTTGCTGCTGACGAAACTTGCCATTACTACGATCCATCCAATAAGTTATCGTCGATGCAGTGGAAACAATCAAGTTCACCACCACCGAAGAAGTTTAAAGCACAACCTTCTGCAGGCAAGGTGATGTTAGCATTTGTTTTCGACCATGAAGGACCCTTGTTGATAGAGTTTAAGGAACCTAGAGTAAATGTTAATGCAAATCCATACAATGAAACTTTGAACAAGCTTCATCAAGTAATAAGAGGGATACATCCAGGAAAACTTACGCTTGGGGTCATTTTGCTGCACGACAATGCTGGGCCTCATGTTGCTAATGTGGTAAAAGAAAATATTTAACGAAAGAAATAGAGGGTTTTAGAGCATCCACCATATAGCCCGGATCTATCGCATTGCGATTTCCATATTTTTGGACCGCTGAAAAAGGCGTTAAAAGGTCGGCACGTTGAGTCTGACGGAGAAGTACAGATAGCTGTGGAAGACTTCTTCAATCAGCAGCAACAAGAATTCTCTGAGCAGGGTAACTGTGACGGTAATTATTTGTAATTAAATTGTTATATAAATATAAATATAAATTTTTTATAAAGCAAAGATTGGTTTCAATTGAACACACCTCGTATATATTTTCTGCTCTATTAGTAATAACTCGAAATTCCTCTATGCACACGTTTTCGCAAGCGCACACTGCCTAGCCATTTTTACAGGTCATCCTTATGAATATTATATTTATATATAATACAGCAGTATCTGACGTGTTATCTCAGCAAATTTGATCCTGTTCTGATATAGAACTAACATGAAACGGAATATATCTTGACTACTGTGAAAATGCAAAAAAAATAGCTTTGTTCATTATTTTCATTACAAACTAACTAACTAAAGCCATTCGAATGCCCTGGTAATTTATTTTCTCATGCGATGAGACAGACAGATAACCGTTAATGAATACCTACCTAGTTTAGTTAAATCGAATAAAGCATAACTCTACCTTCACAAAAAGGCAAAAAGTCAGCGGATTGAATAACATCTGTGATCTAGTTTAAGCTGATGCCATCACTTCGTCTGGCTATTGCACTGACGTAATGTGGTAATCATTATCTACAACTAGTTCTTGTATTTACAGTTTTGCTTCTTTTAAATAAAATACTATGCTGAATCCTAACGCACTATTTCCAGTAAATCTATTTCCTGGTGTTAATGTATTCAGAATAGCACAAGTGTACAAGTTATTTAATAACTATTCTCGATCATTAACAACCAGCTGTCTACGATATTGGATAACATTATTATATTATGAGAGATATATAACAGATTTTTATCGGTTAGTTTATGGGAGAGCTGCTGGATTGTAATTTTATTTATATCACAAAACGGAAATGAAGTTTGAGATCGGCGATTGAACTATGGTTAACCATTCTAAATTCAGATCCCATTGTTAAAGTGATTTATGAAGAAGGAAGATAAGTTAATGCACATACAATTTCTTTATAATTTATTTCAAAATATCGACATTCTGTTTAAAAAAGAAGCTTCTATTTTGTATAAATATTTTCACTTTGGTTATATTGCACCTAAAGTATTAAAAATTGTTTACATTTCAACAAATACTTGTTATACTGATATGTAGTACAAGAATCTTTCTCTTTGATTTTGCGAAAGCGGATCGTAAATACTAAATTAAATCCTTTGCCAGGAATACAATGGGTAATATGGAAGAGAAAACAGACGCTCACAAAATTTTCAGACTTATGTTTATACTCATCAATCGAACAGTTTACAATACCTTAATTACAAATTATTTTGGCTGCTTTGAGACTGGCAATAAAAATAAACTAAGTATTTAATTGCAAGCAATAAAAATGCGATAGAAAGTTTTCACATTTTTAAATAAAAGGAATTCTTTACAAAACCAGTCCAAGAAAGAGGAAAGGCTCTTAAACTAGGCAAGCCCATACTTAAACTGTAATTTTTTCTATCCAAATCCAGTTCTACACCTAACAGCTATTACGTTAGCACAAAATATTTCTGTTAAACTTATATCCCTAAGGTTGTAAACGGGAACAGGAATAAGAGAGCGAAAAACAAAATGTTATTTTTTAAAGTATATTTGACGATTATTTAATAAAAATGTAAACTCT
The DNA here is from genome assembly GCA_014611495.1 of Limonius californicus. Lineage (NCBI taxonomy): Eukaryota > Metazoa > Arthropoda > Insecta > Coleoptera > Elateridae > Limonius > Limonius californicus. Next base: position 7,282 of record JABXWE010025893.1, read on the forward strand.
GTATGTATAAACATATTGAATACACACTATTTGGCGTACAAATTGGCATCCTGCAATGTAAAAGTTGCTGTAAAAATGGCATCCGCAGTAAGTTGGCATCCGATATACGGATGCCAACTTGTAATTCCATGTTAATTAAAAGAAACAAGAAGTCTCATCATCTGATAACATCTGTACCTAGAAATAGCTGGATGCCAATTTGATAGGAATATGTAAAAATTATACGATCATAGTGCGCTGAAAATACGTAATGTGGCGCTAGTGTGGATTATATGTATATTCTGTTGGAAACCGAAAATACAAAGAACGGTAACTTTGGAATCCTTTACGTTTGGCAACATCGTGCCATTCTATGCAATTCCCGCTTTTAATTTCATGCGGAGCAGCTTTTCGATGCTGCAAACGCGGAAGGTGGCATCCGTTCTTTGGTTCTGTTTTAACTGAAACGTGCTAACTGCTTTTGAAAATGACGACGAGGTCGAGGGGTTAAAAGTTACTACAATTAGTATTCAATAAATCTATCGATGAAGTACAGGGTAAGTATCCATGGCTCTTTACCCGTTTGTTTTTATAAAAATAAACTCCTATTAAAGAATGTCTTTATTAAATTCGATTTTCTTGTGCGTTACTTATTATAATTTTTATTCATAAGGTACGAAGGAAACAAAATCATCGAAGAGTTCAAAAAATAAAGTGCCAGTACTTAAAGAGAAGGTAACCCTTGAAACTGCAGACTCTTAATAAATGCAAAGAAAAGGAAAACAGTCATTTCGAGAACAATAAAATTTATGAAAATCGAACCAACAAATATGACGAAAAGTACGAACCAATGATGCTACCTACATACGAATCTACTAAGGGAACTACTATTTACGAAAAAAGCTTCGTTAGTTTAGAAACATCATTGCTGAAAACTTCATATTTCGAAAATATTAAACAAAGTAATAATAATAATAAGCAAATCGTTCAAGTATCGTCACGTTTACAGAAAAAGACCTTGGTTACTCAGGGTATGTACCTACCCTTCTTATTGTAACGCTTTCTACTAATTTGTAAATTAATTAGTTACATCTAGGGTCTGGATTTTAGGCGGTTAAAAGTTTTTAAATAGGCGACTAAACTAAAAAATGAATAGGCAAACAATTATACGAATTAGGCTCTAAAACGTACTCTAGGCAACAAAATTTAAAGTAAAATAATCGGTTTTACGAAAACAAAATAAGATCCATTATATGTATGTTGTTAAATATATTTAAGTTATTCCAAAGACACCATAAAATATTACATTATTACAACAAATTCCAGAAAGGTAGGATGATCTTCTAAGCTCCTGCAATTACGCAACCGCATGTAAATTTATTTTTAACATAAGCAATTCGAGAAAGTTGATGAATTGTTAATATAACGCCGTAAAATTCACGTCAGTCCTTTTCAGATTCTCTTAACGATAAAGTCCCAAAACCCATTTTAGGCGATAACAATATATATGTTTTCAATTCAAGCGGTATTTCTAAAAAGGCAGAAAAAAATCCGTTTTACCTAAAATCCGGAACTTAGTTATATCAAATAGGATCTGACTATACAGAAAATACATAGTACGAAATAAATTAAACTTTGTAAAAATAGACTATAAATACGTAATTAGTGTTATAGCAGAATATTTTTATATATTTTATTTTTAAAACGTAGCGTCGTTGGTTTCTTGGTCTTTGGTCTTCTGACTGCTTTGTCGCTTTGCTTTACTAGAGATATATTGTTTGGGTGACGACAGTGTTGTGTTTTGAATTGCTATTCTTTATTTTTGAGCTTCTGCATGTTAGGTGACTTAGCTATCCTGATGCCATTTATTTTCTGCTGTTCTCCTTCTTTTTGGTTTTGTTTAAAATATTTTTCTGTAGTTATTTCCACGCTTACGCTAATTCCACTTCTTCTTGATGACTGATTTTTTCCGTCTAGTCATGTTTTCTTTTTTTTTAACAGGTTGGTTAAAATATCTTTAATCGAGTATGCCTAAGGGAATTTCTGAAAATCCACATCCTTATGTCAATTTAATCCTCTCCTCTACTTATGGCCGATTTAGAATGATCTGGAACTTTCAGAAAAACCCCGCAATATCAAAATCAATTTCAGTCTGTGATTTGTCACATCTTTTGAGACACCTTTGTTTTGATATTTCGATTTATAGAAGCACATTAATTCATTTTGCGAACACTGAACAATTCTGTAGGTTTTTGGAAAAGTATGAACAACTCAAGTCTATTTAAAGTACTTTTGTGTCGTGAATTTTAATGTATTCTTCGATAATTGTGTTTAACTTGTAGAGGTGTTAATGTAAAGTGTATGGTCTTATAGGTGTTTCATTGAACTTCTCAGATGAAGAACCATATGTAAGTTCGGGGTCAGAATATGTTCCTGGCAGTGACGGAGAAAGTATTTTTTCCGAACTATGGCTGCGTTCTCATACACATATGGCTTTAGATAACACATATTCACACAGAAGAGATATTTCTCCAATAATTAAAGTATCAGAGCCCTTGGTGTGGGATGCTGCCGTAGTAAAAAATAGGCTAAACCCAACGAAAATTCGTCGTGTGAGAAGAAAACACCGGTTCTTGTTTTGTGATGAAGATATTGATAACTTTTATCGTCATTTAGAACGAAATCATGCCAATGAGATCGCCGCTCAAGAAATAATTAGTTTAAAGAAGAATTCAAATAAACGAAAGAAATTGGTGTATAAATTGCGACGAAAAGGTGACTTTTGTACTCGAATATAGTGATGTCGGTAGGGGAATTGGTCGAGATGAATTACATTACCTGCAAGTTCTGTCGGGGTTATCATTAAAAAATAAGTCTACGCAGACACGCAAAGAAGTGCTTTTTTAACCCCGATCCATCGAAGCGATTCAATGCCCAAATGGAGGGACAAACATTAATGATTAGACCTTTTGGCCCCAATGATCCTTTTCGGGTGAGTGGTATATTGAATACGATGCGAGCTGATGACGTGTCCATGGTAGCGAAAAAAGATGCTATCGCATGCTTCTCTCGTATATTGATTATTGTTAGGAGATTAGAGAAGAATGTAACATTTGGAATGAAAGATATCGTAACGCCATATAAATTCAAAACGCTGGTAAGAGCTAACCACGAAATAGCAGAATACGACCAAGTCTCTAGAACCTTCAAATCCCCATCGTTCGGGTTACAGATGGGAACGCTGCTAAAAAGTGCGGCACATATTGCATATTCCTTAGAAATTCAAAAACCAACCTCCTCTACAGGACGTTTAGATCAATTTAAGGCTTTGCATACCTTCATTGAGACCGAGTGGGGGCATAAAATTTCTAGCGAAGCTGATCAAAATTTGGCCATCAACAAGTTTTTAAGAAACCGACGCTAATACCTATAACGGAAGGTATAATGATAAGTATTGAAAATCTAATTTCTGTATTTTAAAATTAGTTGATCAATTGTTTTTATAATTGTGTATGTTTGTTTGTAGTTAGTTTGAACTTTTTGCCTACCTAGATATTATTTTATTATTAAATGCGGTTATTATAAAGAATAAAAGGTTTAGTCTTAAAAGCGAATATAAAGTTATTCTAAAAAATATTTTAAAATTGGGTTTTTGATTAAATTAGTTTTTTATTATTTTAGCAGAAATTCTAAAAATACTTGAAAAATTTGATAATAAAGTCTAAAACACGTTTGGTGATTGCCTGTAAAGATGTGAAAGCCTACCGCGATCTACTGTATGCTATATTTTGCAGCGTTATGATCTTCAACAAACGGAGGGTTGGAGTACTGCAAAGGATGAGCGTTACGACTTTTCTGAAAAATTACGAGACAACGTCATCTTCTGAATTTGAAACGGTCCTGACAGAATGGGAAAAAATGTTATTTAAATTACTGAAACGAGTTGTGATTACAGGAAAGAGGAGAGATGCGCTCCCGTACTCTTCGACAAAATGGTTGTTGAAGCAATTGAATTTCTTATTAATTTGCGAAGCAATTTTAACCTCGACAACAATGATTATCTTTTTGGGTTACCTGGAAGTATAAATCCAATAACGAGTACTGGTGATGGCAATAAAGCCGCTTTATTGGCATCTACTAAATTAAGGAAGCATTTGGCGACCATTATGCATTTTAAAAATTGAGAAAACCGAGCTTGAACAGCTAGCAATATTTATGGGACACACCGAAAAGACACACTCTGAATTTTATCGCCTGCCAGACGATGTGTACCAAACGGCAAAAGTTAACAAACTTTTGCTACTCGCGCAAGGTAACTCAATGGAGAAGTATAAAGGCAAGTGCTTAAGATATTCAGATCGAAGATGCCATTCTGGATCATGAAGGACCTGATGAAGAAAACGATGGCTGTATTGGTAGTGACAATCATAAATAGGGTTTGACCGAACCAATGCATGTTCATAAAAATGAAAAAACAGCAGAAGATGAAGACCCAGCTTCTAATCAAAAAAAGGCAAGAAACT
>JABXWE010025894.1:0-12725 GCA_014611495.1 Limonius californicus
GCTTAAAAAACTTATTTCAACATTTTCAACCCGCTTACAAAATCGGCTTGAGAAAACGAGCTAAAAGTTCTAACACACCAGCATATAAAAACGGTTTAAAAAGTAACTAAGTAAACCGGTTCAAAAAATCGGCCTAAAATACCGGCGTAAACAACCAGTTTTAAAAATCGGCATAATAAACCGGCCCAAAAAACCGGCCTAAAAACCGGTTTAAAAAACCGTTATTAAACCGGCCTAAATAACCGACTTAACAAACCGGTCTAAAAAAGCGGATTAAAAAACCGACCTAGTAAACCGGCCCACAAAACCGGCTCAATAAACCGTCCTAAAAATCCGGCTCAAGAACCGGCCTAAAAAACCGGTTTAATAGACCGGTTTAAAAAACCGGCACCGAATCGGACTCAAAAAAACCGGGTAGTCGGTTAACCGGTTATCCGGATATTGGTTTCTTACAAAAAACCGGTTTTCGGTTAACCGGTTTTCGGTTAACCGAATAATCCGGTTTATGCTGCCAGCACTATTGGGAACATACAATCTTGGAGCATATTTTTCTTCATTGGAATTGGTAGATGTAACGAAAAGGTATTTTCCTCTGAGGCTTTCGCTTTCGTTCCATACGCTAGTATTTAACATTTTTATTAAAGTTGTTTCCAAAGAAGCCGATCCAGCAGTGTATACTATATACTTGTAATGTTTTACAAACATTTTTATCGGCCTATCTACTGTGACAACAATACGTGGATTTTCAACCACAGGAACGGAAACAGATGCGATGTTTTCGAAAACAAAGTTTAGTGTATCGTCGGGCCGAAAACACTGTGTGGATCAACCGAGAAATGCAGTTTTCTAAAATTTGTGGTGAAGGTGGTCTCTGCCAAAATGGTCGCACAGAAAAAATTAACACCAATAAAATATTAAATTCACAAATTTACATTATTATATCTAAAACCATTATGTTTTTACTAATGTTTGTTGAATTACAGCTCAAGAATGCGCAGATAAGGTTGAAAAGTATCCTCTATGCTTTCCTAAAGATGAAGATCAACAAAACAACCTGTTTTGATACCTGTAAGTCAACTTATACAGACACGAAGGACCAAATTCGAAGATCGGAAACAAACATTTACGTCGTATTTGATTTATGTTTGATTAAAGAATTCATTTTATACAGGGTAGCATAAATTAGCTTTATTAGATTTGGCAATAGGTTAAGATATGTCAATTAGAGCATGTAGTAACACAGCAGTATACAGGGTATTAATGAATTGCAGGGACAAACTTCTAGGGCTTAAATTATACATGAAAACAAACATTTTTTGTTAATAAATGTATGGTCAAAAGTGTTTCCTTTCAGGGTTAGAACTCCTCGGAGATTCTTTAAGAAGCGCCTAAATGTAGGCAACTCAATTTACTACCTACTATTTGTTTCCATAACGACGGAAATTAATACAGGATAAATTAAATTTGAATTTGAAAAGTGGGAAAGAAGGAAAAAATTGTATAAATTTGTATAAAATAAATTGTTATTAGTTTCCAAACGCCTAATAAAGCACGTAATTACAGCAAATATCCGTTGCAAAGATAGTACATATTATTAAATTAAATGATTGATTCTCTTATACTATAACATCAACAGACGATTAAAAACAGTTTAATTTATTAAATACATATTGTTGGCTTTTCTGGTTACCGATTACTCTAGTGCTTCTGAAAGAATTTTTTAGCTGCGTATATCGTAGCGTTTTAACCAATAAATGACGAACAGGCCTTGAAATATTATTTGTCTTTATAATGATAGAGAAAATAAATCTTAACCAGTTATTTTAATTTCGTTTACGTGGCTTCATGAGTAGATGTTATTGATATAACTGCTTTTTGCTAACATGAACCTTAACTAACCCATTATAGAGACAATACTCTATAAAAAAACCTAAACCTGTTCTAAAAAAATCACAGAAGGTATAAGATAAGGTGATCAGGATTGATGTCATGTAACGTATAAACGTAGGAAATGTATTAACAAAGAGCAAGTGTACATTAAAGCGACAAACACTAAGCTTGTTGAGTAGTCTGGAATTTACACGTTTTCATTACACGATTAGTTAAACGTTTAATTGATATTTAAAAAGAACTGAAAGTATTTGCATAACTGCTCATAAATAACATTTACAGAGTTATAGTTGGACGGTGGTAGCTTATATTAAACCATTTAAATTTTTCATGAAACCTGATGTACAAATTCCTTAATGTGTGTGCTTTGAACGTTTTATCATTGCTGGTTATCTAGTAGAATTTTGTTTAGTAGGAATATTTGATGAAGTATAGGAAATGCAGGTCTAAGATTTGAAATATAATTCTCACTTCTTATCAGAGGTATTGGAAATGTTTAACATGTCAAACACTACGTATAAATTAAAATGTAATGTTTTCAAGAGTATAACTCACATTCAGTTTATGATTAAACATATCTATGAAAATATTTTAGATATCTACATGTTTGTATAATGCTGTATAGATAATATGGGCACATTTTTATATAAATAGCAGTTTATAGGTTCAGCTTTGCTTGTGGTAACCTACTTCGGTATTTTGTTGTTTGCAAACATTTTCGTAAGATATACAGACTACATTAATTAGAAAACAGATTTTACATTCATTACATGATTTTAATCGTTTCTAATACAATTTTTTCTGTAAGCGTGTTTCTGTTGCTACTGGCAATCTAAAATCATTTACACATCTTGCCTTGTAGTTATGCCCTTCTTTGTTATATACATTGAATTTATTTATATAACTAGGTAATTAATTATTTACTATTTTAAAAGTTAACATAAATCCGCTGTGTAATATTGAGCTACTGCGAAGTTTCTACGGTTAAAGAATTTCCGATTCGTTTAAGAAAATATAATTCGTGTTGCTCTATTCTACAAATTTTTCTTTATTTGCATGTCCTTGTCAGTAGTTAGAAACAGTATACTAGCACAGTATTGAAAATTTGGCACAATACTCGTTTTATGCATTAATATTCTTAACTAAATGTTTAATGTAGAAGTGATTCTTCCAAAGGAACTTCTTTTGGAATAGCTTTACCTATTATATAATTAACTCTATTATTTCTTATACCACCAAAATGTTTAATTTTAAGCAGATCTTTGTTTCTTCTCATCTACCAGAATATTCGTTGTCGTATTCGGTAATACCAGTCCCTTAAAAACTATCATTGATTTCGTTTAAAATAAAATGACTTTAAGTTGATTAAGTTTTAGTCAATAAGGAATATTTTCAAGAATAGCAATTTAATTTAATTGCTCTGCTGTTTACTTTACTATGTGCTGTTGTTATTAGAGCGTCATCTACACTGTCGATTTTCGTGTATACTAGCCAATACGCATTTCTGACTCTGATTTTTGATGGCTCGCTTCTTATTTTGTAATGTGCTGTCCACGTTAAACGTGCATCAACGTTCACACTCAGATATTTTGCGTAATCCAGTTTGGTACCACTAAATTGCTTATCGCTAGAGGATAATACCCTTGCGTTGAGTATAAGGCAAATGGCTATTGTATCGGGTATTAATCGAACCAGCATTCAACGAATTTTAAAACACTGCAAGTTTTATCCCTACAACTACTCAATGGAGACGACTTTCTCTGCCGTTTGCAGGAAATAATTTTCTTTTTAACGTCTGTTTCTCCGACGAATTCACTTTTTTCGCAAATGGAACAGTCAATCGCTATACGAGGATGGTTCATTAATTATTGTCCCTAACATATAAGTCATTGAACGACCAATGAATCATGTTTTCCCTAGAAACCTCAGTTATTGACATTAATATACGCCAAGTTGTGGGCCCCTATCTTCTTGTTTATAAAAGTTATACATTTAATATTACCGTGGTGTTGGTGATTTTGTTGAAATGGGAAAATTCGAGACAAAACCTGTGATAAAATATCTTTTAAGAAGGGTTTATTACCACAAGAAATTTATAATAACATGCCCTATGTGTTGAGCGATTCTACCTCGTCATATCATGTAATTAAGAATTGATGCCTGAATTTCAAACTAGGAAGAAAGTCGTATGAACGTGCACCAGGTGCTGGACCACCAACTGTAGTCACTCAAGAAAGTATTGATTTGGTCCATGATATTGTACTATGTGATTACGGTCAAATATACTATTGTATTGCTGATACATGTGGCTTTTCCGTTGGTAGCGTTAAGAACAATTTGATGAAGTATTTGGGTCTGAAAAAAGTCTGCGAACGAGCAATTTGACATTAATGTACACGGATTTGGATGGATGTTTGGAAACATTTATAACTGTGGATGAAATCGGGATTCATCACTGTGTTCCAGAGTCAAAACGGCAGAGTATGGAACAGCGTTCTGGTTCCTCGCACCCACTAAAGTTGCATGGGACTTCATTGGCCGAAAAGATAATGGCAATAGTGTTTAGTGATTCTGAGGGAGCTCTTCTTGTTGATTATTTACCACGTAGTCACACTATAACGAGAGACTATTGCGCAGAACTCATACCAAAGTTTGTAAGGCTATAAAGCAAAAAGGCGGGGAAAATTGAAACGCGGCGTTCTGTTCCACCATGACAGCGCTCCCTCTCACAAGAGCTGTGCTTCTATGGCTGCTATCCACAATGATGGATTTGAAATTTTAAACAACCCCCATATTCACCAGATTTGGGCCCCTATGACTTTCACCTGTTCCCCCAAATTAAAAGAACATCTTCGGGGAACTCATTTTTCGGACGATGAAGAGGTGATAGCTGCTGCGAATGAGTTTTTTCTAAAGGCATTCAAGCCATACATCATCTTTACACTAAGTATGTTAACCTGTCATTTGCTTCTATATGAGGGACAATAAATGCTGAACTACCCTCGTAATTGCCCCTAGTAGTCTAATGTGGGATTATTTCACGAAACACATACTCAACACCCCGAAAAATTAAATGTTTGATCTGACATTTTTCGTGATCGACTCGTATTTTACTCATTTATCAATGCATACGGAAATGTAATATTCTTCTCAGTATTCGTTTTTCTGGCCAATGCCGTGTAACTTTATCTCAATATGCAAATAAAGAAAATATTCAATATTTGGGTTATAAGTGGTGATAGGTATAATCGACTGATTTCAGTAATCGAATGATTAGTATTAGAATGATTATAATATTCGAGATATTCATTCGAATTCAAAATTCACGTGCTTTCCGGCAATGTAGGGGATGACTTGTATTCTGCCTTTCGAATTATAGCTCGAATTATAGTCTCTTGTCTGGAATTATTTTTCTAGTTTTCACCTTATTCTGTTCTGTATTTTAATTTCGTCACATTGTAAGATTAACCTGACTATAAATGCTGTATCATAGTTTTTCGTGTTATATTGTAAGTTATTAAATATTAACAATATTTCTAATTATTTTATTATAATTGATTAATAGTTTACATCTTTCATATGCGTAATCATTACGACCAATTTAGCCACTAAATTTTTGAAACGGATAGCTACTGTCACAAGTTGCAGCGCTTCTTCATTTCATGTATGGAGTTTTCTTGGGTAAACAAACAGCGCATACGATTAGACTCACTGGCGGCGACAGGCAGGTAACATGTAACAAATAATTAAACACAGACTTACTGATCTGTCATTAAATATTGGGCAGTTGTACTCACCGGGGTCCTCCATCCCCCAGGCCGTGGATTGGAACTCGAACAGGATACGGATGTTCATCTGGCAGATAAATGCTGTGGCCGCAGTCATTCGTAATCGTACAGTAATTACTACAATTATGCATATATTCTGGTGCACCAATCCTCCAGAGGGATCCAGGCTATGGACTAAGTCCAGCCTGTCTCTCTGTTATTATTCACAGACGTCGCGGGGAGGGCGTGCCTCCTCAGCCCCACATGCGAAGGGGAGAGTATCATTAGTGTCCACACCCCCGCGTAGAAGTCACTCGATGCCCTCCTGACATAAACGTTGCATTCATAATAATAATAATTCGACGTAGGCACATTTTCTATGCAACCTCTGCCGACTGACTACCTCCCGAATGATTGCTAGGGGAATCATGCCACACACACTATCTACTCATATAGCTACTTATATTCACTACGCTACTGTCTCCAACAACTACTTACATTGACACACCAATCTTGTATAACAACCATAATAGCATCCCATGCTTGTAACCACATATAATAAGTAGATAATACGTAACCCTTTGGGTGAACACATATAACACTTCGTGGGATATAAACCATAACCTCGCCAAGGACGCCACTGCTTATATTAGCTGATATTGCCATTGCAGCCCATCTTTATATATAAACATATAAATGGTAACACTAAAATCGCACCTTGTCTCAGTGTAGAGACTATCCGCATCGTTATTAGTTAGTGGGTTCACAAACGCTACTAATTAGTAAAAGATATGCAAGCCTAGGCCCAGCTACCCACTAACACTGTCTATTTTAGACTGCCGTTGCTGACCCTTCTTAAGGCTCAAGCGCCCCATGTTTTTCGGCCTGCACGGCCTTTCCTTCGAACCCTTATAATTATTTTCAGCTGTTATAGATTTAAGTAATATTCACAGCAGGCAAAAATATATTATATTTAATTGAATAATAATCAGTTGCACATACGATTACATCACACAAAACAAGTCAAATATGTTACTTTGTAGTTCATCTTTTAGTATCTTCTCGAACTACCAGATCAGTCGAATAATACTCAAATTGTATACCGACACAAACGATATTTCGATTTCCGGCCTAACAACGAAACGAAAGTAATTCGGGAACTTTTTATCGTTCGAATGAATTATTAGCCGAAGCCGTTAGACGGGTTTTGAAGGAATGCGATGTTGGGTTGGATTTGCTCTGCCATTCTGTCAGCCACTCATTGGTTGCATTGAGGCCCTGTTCTATGAGATGTTGCGCTGTTTTCACAGGAGGTTTTCTGGACCTACGTCTACCGAATGTGATTAGGTCGTGGTGAATAGGAAGAGCTGTATTCTCGGAGATCTTGAATTCCCAAACGATTATTTTCATTTCATTTTCATCCTACGAATATTTGGGGTTTCTATGTGGTTTAATACTGGTAGCCATGCTATAGTGGTACATTTTATGGAGCCGGAAATAATACGCATGGTTCGGTTGAGAACCGTATCAACCTTTTTGACGTGGGGACTATTCGACCCTCTTGGTGCACAGTACTCCGTTGTCGAGTAGACTAAGCTCAGGGCTGTTGTGCGGAGCGTGGCAGCTTCTGCTCCCCATGTCGATCCCGCCAATTTATATAGGATATTGTTCCTAGTCCTCACTTTTTCTGCTAGGCTGGTTAAATGTATGTTGTATAAGAGAGTGCGATCTAGTACAACGCCTAAGTATTTTGGGTTGGAGTTGTATGGAAGGATCGTACCATTGCAAGTAATATTCAAAGTTGATCGTGCCATTTTGTTGTTAAGGGGGAAGCAGCATGCCTCTGTCTTGGTAGTACTCGTGGTAAGCCTCCATTTTCGGAAATATTTCATAAGTACGTAAAGAGAGAGAGTTTTTCAGAGCTGCCATGCTTGTGTGGTGGGTGACAAGAGTCAGACCGTCGGCATGTGCAAATTTCCAAGCTGTAGTTATTGGCTATGTAGCCCTGTAGAGATTGAAGAGAAGCGGTGCCAGCATAGATCCCTGAGGGAGGCCATTATCTAGTAGTTTTACCCTACTCACTGTCTTTCCCATAGACGTTTGGAACCATCTGTTGGCCAGCATATTATTTACTAAGTTAGTTAGTTTCTTACAACCAGTGGCTTGCAGAAGTTTGAAAATTAACCTTTCTCTCCAAACGGTGTCCTACGCAGCTGTGAGGTCCACGAAGACTGCTCTTGTTTTCTGGCGTTGTTCGTAATCTCTCTCGATATACCTTGTTAAAGCGAGCACTTGGCTGTCACAGTTGCAGTTGGGTCGAACACCGGCTTGCTCTATGGGTAGAGCCTCTAGAATTACTGGGCCTATTTTGTTGTATATTAGGCGTTCCAATAGCTTATAGGTTCCACTCAACAGGGCAATCGGTCTGTAGCTTTCCGGACGGTCATTTGGTTTTCCTGGTTTGAGGATAGCGACAATCTCGGTTCTTTTAAATTCTCTTAGCAGTTGTGCCGACCTCTGGATGTTATTAAAGAATGTTGTTAGCCAGCGTCTTGTTTTTGTGCCACAGTGTGTGGAACTCAGCGTGAATCTTGTCAAAGCCCGGAGATTTCCCGTTATTAACCATTTGAAGAGCATTTTCTAATTCAGCGTATCTAAAGTCGTTAGATATAGGATTCTGTTAGGGGCTTGTGCGTTTTAGGTCTCTAAGCTGTCTTTTAATTTTTATAGAGTGGAGCTTATCCCTTGCAACGCGGGACGTATCGACTATTCCATTGGCGATTTGGTTAGCGGTGATACTTGGTTTGTCTTTTGTTTCTTAAGAAGGTTCCACGCTTTCCTACTGGAACGCTTAAAGTTCATATTTCGAGTGGTCTCGTTCCATTTGTCTCTTCGTACTGTATTGAGGTTACGCAGTAAGTCATCGGCAACATCTGATCTACCACTTTTCAGGTAATCGCCATACAGTAGTTCATTACCTTTACTCCAGCATGGTGTGTACTCTTTTCTTACGTCTCTTGGTATGTGTTTCTTGGCTGTTGAGATGGCCATCTTCACAAATTTATGGTAGTTTTCGACGAGTGGTGCAATGAATCTTATATTGTCATCTAGGCCAGAAGAACATTTTGACCAATTTTCTTTTGAGAAGTTCCACATTGGGTGAGGAGAGCTTTGAATGGTCGGAATTTGCGTGCCCATCTCCAGAAGTACAGGGCGATGTTGGCTGCGTGGAAAGTTTTTGAGGACATAGCGGGTAACAGGTGCAGGTTTGCCATGTTGGTCGGCAGATACAAAACAGAGGTCGGGATTGGTCTCAGTTTTCCATGTGGTAGATCGGAATGTGCAATCATCTTTAGTACTGGAAAGTAGTTTCTTTGCTTCGGCCCATTCTGCAAGCTTCATCCCATTATGATCGTTACTTTGATATTTCCATTGGGTGTGATTACTGTTAAAGACCCCAGCGTATAGCACGGGGTGGCTTCGTGGGGGTAATGTATCATTTGGCCAGGTGCTTGCCGGTGGCTTATATACGTTTACTATCGTAACTGCAACAACCTCAACGGTTATAGTAAAAATATCGTTGTTGTCTTCGGTAGTAGAAAGAAATTTTATATTATCTAGGTGAGTCTGTGTGTATGTGGCTATGTCGTAGTTAGGGTGAAATGTTGCACCTATTAATTTATATCCGTAGTCTACCTCTTGATTAGAGCTGAAGTTCGCCCTCGGCATGTGTCTCTTGTATAAGAGCGACATCGATGTTGTGGTCTAAGAGTAGCTCGGATAGGCATTCGCTTTTAGATTTGCTGATACCCTCAATATTTAGCTGACAGACTCTTAGTAAGAGTCCAAGAGTCTTTGTAGGGTGGTTCTGAGAACAGCCGTTTAGTTTGTTTGATGTCATCGGGTATGTTTGGATATCCAGGAGATCGCAAGGACGGTCTGGATTGCCTATGGCCCTAGCTCTTTAGCGTTACCCAGGGTGCACCACGTGGGGGCGAGCTAGATTTACACCCCAAACACAACGTGATATCGTACGTCAAAGTTGAGTATACGCAAAAATCATTTAAATTGCAATACTAATACTGCCTAAGCTGACCCGAAAACTGCATCGTGTGGCTCAGCGGGTAAATATTCGTGTTGTAATGAAAACTTCTGGAGTTTGAATTCTCCTTCCTGCTTTCTTTCTTATTCTCCAAATACACAAATATGCATTTTTGCCATCCATAGAAAAACTATAATTAATTAGACAACTTTATTTAAATATCATATTTATCGTAAAAGATGCGTTTTAATAAGTAGAAACTAGCAACACAGTTGATGTTAACAAATAAATCATTTAACATTAATTATTAACAGTGGCGGCTTGTACTAAAGGGCACAAGGGCACGTGCCCACCCAACCACCAAGATAAACACAGAAAGAAATTCGCATGTAACTCAGTGCATTATTTTAATTTAATTATTTTAACGATGGTATCAAATTCCGCACCAAAGGTGCTGCTGACACGCTCAAAACTATGTTCCGGGGAACGCTCTGATTTGTACCTATTTAGAGGATGATTCGGTTGCATATCGGTTATCTTCGCTATAGGCAATATACCAGGCGAATGGGGCACCGAGCACATTGTTCCCATTTGCAGTCAACGTTTGAATTTGCACTTTGGAGCGCTGTTTTCGCGCAATCGCGCGTTTGAATTCAAAGACGAAACTGACGTTTTTTCAATGATGGAAGTTAATTGTGTGCAAAAAGATCGACTGAACGCATTGGCGGTCCTATCAATAGAAAAGAAGTTCGTCCAGTCTATCCCGGATTTTGACAACAAAGTCATAGATGCCTTTTCCAGCATGAAAAATAGGAGAATGGATTTTATGTACAAAAAATAGGTAAGCTTTTTCTTGTGCCCACCCTCTTTCTTAACTCACGAGCCGCCACTGATTATTAACACAACAAAAAATTTAAATTAAAGTAAATATTCGGTTAAATTGCCATTTGTGTTCAAACAGTAAACAAAACAAGTAATAAAATATTTTTTAATCATTTACATGGATGTACTGCCGTTGGATTTAAAAATTTAATTAGTTGTTTGCTAAACAATATTTTAAAAAGGAAATTCAGAATGGAGTATTCCAACTCTCGGAGTTCACTTTTCGCCCAGTTAAATAAGTCGGAAACACGGCGCATCTGCCGAAAAATTCTAATCTAGCTGGTTTTTTGCAAACCATCAATCGTCTTGTAAAAGTATGCATATTCAGAAACGGATGGAAAAAAATTGACTGTCCTTGGAATGTTGTTTCGTACTGTACGCAACCATCGACGAAATGGATTTCCAGTAGAAAAACAGCCCGACGACGTACCATTCGCGCTAACCCATCGACGTATGCGCAAACATGTATTTAGAATAGCACAAATAAAGCTTGTGTATACATTATACCTTCTTTCCTCATACGACTACAACATTCAGTTAACATGGAAACATTCATAATTTTATAATTCGAAACAATTAATATCTTCATTTTGAAATATGTTGAGCGTTGACAGAGTCATCTTACTATTTTAGCTTGTAATATTAGTACTGTAAATTGCATACTATAATTTATAAATTATCACTCAGTTATTTTAAACGTGAATACTAGATACAGATTTAAAAATTGCATTTTGGCACCACCTAATTGTATATTTATAGAACTGCTATATTATTTCTTTGCGTATAATAAAGAAATTATATAGCGTCTGCAGAAAAAATGCTACATTAGATAAAAAAGTTGTAATAGTAATGTGTAGTATTTAAATAAACTTTGGAAAATCCCTTACCATGACGATATTTCGAACACCTACATAGGTACGTATTTCGGCAACTAAGCTGTCATCTTCAGTAGTTACTAAAGTAACTTGGCTACCCGATCACTACATAGAGATAGACAATATAAACAATATTATTAACAATTTTTCTATTTTTAAGAATTATTTATTATTAAATTCCTCTTAGCATTAAAAATTATAAAATATCTAAAATAATATATTTTGTGTACAAGAATAGTTGTTGTTGTTGTTGTTGAGTAGTTTTAGATAGAACTGATTTTTTAAAAGATTTTTTTTACAAAATATGGTGATGTTTTTTATACGGGTAAGGTAAGGTAGTGCTTACATTTGCTTTCCTAAAAGAATAAAATACTGTTATTTCTTGAAAACCTCTTATTAACGACAAATTTATTTATTTTAAATATGGAAATTATTTGATATTTTCCACATCTTAACAGTAGTGCGTCACAAAAATTGATGCCAAATACGTATTGATGTTTTTTTTTCTATCCTACTAGGCAATTTGAATACACATTATTAAAATATACACAGTTACGTATATCGCCATTTCGATTGCGATCGACTAAGTGCCCGTTACGAGCTTTCGGCGTTTTAATCACATTCTTCTGCCGGCGGTTTGTACATGGTCGGCGTTTTGGTCCGGATCTCATTTTGACGTTTTTGGTCTGATTTGACAAGTGCTCATTACGAAATAGCAATTTTAATGGACACGCCGCAAGGTTCAGTCGTTTTGGTTTGAAAAGCTATGTTATTCATTGCTGTGGTGTCGTTTAACACAGGTCGGCATTATGGGCCTCGCCGGCGTCTTGGACATTCGGTGAAATGGAATCTAGGGTAAAAACCCCAGGAAAAAAAACCCGGAAATAA
This sequence comes from Limonius californicus, assembly GCA_014611495.1. NCBI lineage: Eukaryota > Metazoa > Arthropoda > Insecta > Coleoptera > Elateridae > Limonius > Limonius californicus. The sequence goes on from JABXWE010025894.1 coordinate 12,345, forward strand.
AACCCCCGAAATAAAAACCCCCGGAAAAAAACCACAGGAAAAAAACCCCGGAAGAAAAACCCCCAGAACAAAATTCAAATTTAAAACAAATACGTACTATTAATAACCGAGCGTATTAAGTATTAATAGTTTTTGTGTGAAATAAGTACCTACAACAATCAGTAAAATATGCATCACATTTTTTTACTCATCAACTCATAAGTTACCTTCGATCCTAATAACACAGTCATTCCTAACGAGGTCGTGCATTTAAATGAGTAATTAATTATTTAAAATAAGAAATAGAATTAGGCACATATATTTTAGAAGTTACATATATACACATAGTATAAAATTAAAATTACTTTACAGGGTAACAGCTATAATTATCAATATTCAATA
>JABXWE010025895.1:0-22337 GCA_014611495.1 Limonius californicus
TTTAATTTAATAGAATCCAACGAACCAATGCAATATTTTAAGGAATCGTAACCATTAGAAGCAACTTTTCTTGATATACATTGTGTCACTCATTACGAGGGAATAATAATATTAATATTATATAATACTTAATATTATTTCAACTGGTATATACGAGACTCACATTAAGCTTACGTAATAGTTCGTAATACGAATACGTAATACGTAATAATATGAAGTAAACAGGTAAAAATGTTGTTTGGCAACTATTTTGGTAAATATTGAAAGAGAGATATATTAGTTACCCAATGTTGCACCGATATAAAATAAGCATGTATATGTAAAAATGTTTTTCATCAACTTGGTAAAATATAGGGAGAATACATGGGAGATATATTGGTTACCCAATGTTGTCCCAATATGAAATAAACAGGTAAAAATATTGTTTGGCAATTATGTTGGTAAAATATTGGGAGAATACATTGGAGATTTATTAATTACCCAATGTTTCACCAATATGAAGAAAGCCGGTGAAAATGTTTTTTGTCAATGATGTTGATAAAATATTGGGAAAATATATTGGAGAGATATTGGTTACCCAATGTTGTGCCAATATGAAGTTAGCAGGTAAAAATGTTGTTTGGCAACTATGTTGGTAAAATATTGGGAGAATACATTGGAGATATATTAATTACCCAATGTTTCACCAATATGAAGTCAGCAGGTAAAAATGTATTTTGTCAACTATGTTGGTACCATATTGGGAGAATGCATAGGAGATATATTAGTTACCCAGTGTTGTGTCAATATGAAATAAGCATGTCTATGTAAAAAGTTGTTTGGCAACTATGTCAAATATTGGTAGAATACATTGGAGATATATTAGTTACCCAATGTTGTGCCAATATGAAGAAAGCAGGTAAAAATGTTCGTTGGCAACTATGTTGGTAAAATATTGGGAGACTGCATTGGAGATATATTAGTTACCAAAGTAGTGCCAATATGAAGTAAGCAGGTAAAAATGTTGTTTGGCAGCTATGTTGATAAAATATTGGGAAAATACAATAGTGACATATTAATTACCCGCTGTTTTACCAATATGAAATAAACAGGTGAAAATGTTGTTCGACATCTATGTTGGTACAATATTGGGAGAATTCATTGGAGATACATTGGTTACCCAATGTTGTGCCAATATGAAGTAAGCAGGTAAAAATGTTGTTCGGCAACTACCTATGTTGGTAAAATATTGGGAGAATACATTGGAGATATATTAATTACCCAATGTTTCACCAATATGAAGAAAGCCGGTGAAAATGTTTTTTGTCAATGATGTTGATAAAATATTGGGAAAATATATTGGAGAGATATTGGTTACCCAATGTTGTGCCAATATGAAGTTAGCAGGTAAAAATGTTGTTTGGCAACTATGTTGGTAAAATATTGGGAGAATACATTGGAGATATATTAATTACCCAATGTTTCACCAATATGAAGTCAGCAGGTAAAAATGTATTTTGTCAACTATGTTGGTACCATATTGGGAGAATGCATAGGAGATATATTAGTTACCCAGTGTTGTGTCAATATGAAATAAGCATGTCTATGTAAAAAGTTGTTTGGCAACTATGTCAAATATTGGTAGAATACATTGGAGATATATTAGTTACCCAATGTTGTGCCAATATGAAGAAAGCAGGTAAAAATGTTCGTTGGCAACTATGTTGGTAAAATATTGGGAGACTGCATTGGAGATATATTAGTTACCAAAGTAGTGCCAATATGAAGTAAGCAGGTAAAAATGTTGTTTGGCAGCTATGTTGATAAAATATTGGGAAAATACAATAGTGACATATTAATTACCCGCTGTTTTACCAATATGAAATAAACAGGTGAAAATGTTGTTCGACATCTATGTTGGTACAATATTGGGAGAATTCATTGGAGATACATTGGTTACCCAATGTTGTGCCAATATGAAGTAAGCAGGTAAAAATGTTGTTCGGCAACTACCTATGTTGGTAAAATATTGGGAGAATACATTGGAGATATATTAATTACCCAATGTTTCACCAATATGAAGAAAGCCGGTGAAAATGTTTTTTGTCAATGATGTTGATAAAATATTGGGAAAATATATTGGAGAGATATTGGTTACCCAATGTTGTACCAATATGAACTAAGCAGGTAAAAATGTTTTTTGTCAACTATGTTGTCAAAATATTGAGAAAATACGTTGGAGATATATTGGTTATTCAATGTTGTACCAATATGAAGTAGGCAGGTAAAAATTATTTTGGTCAATGATGTTGATAAAATATTGAGAAAATATATTGGAGAGATATTGGTTACTCAATGTTATACCAATATGAAGTAAACAAGTAAAAATGTTGTTTGGCAACTATGTTGGTAAAATTTAGGAAAATACATTGGAGATATATTGGTTACCCAATGTTGTACCAATATGAAGTAAGCAGGTAAAAATGTTTTTGGTCAATGATATTGATAAAATATTGGGAAAATATATTGGAGAGATATTGGTTACTCAATGTTGTACCAATATGAAGTAAGCAGGTAAAAAAAATGTTTTTTGTCAACTATGTTGGTAAAATATTGAGAAAATACATTGGAGATATATTGGTTACCCAATGTTATTCCAATATGAAGTAAACAAGTAAAAATGTTGTTTGGCAACTATGTTGGTAAAATATTGGGAGAATGCATTGGAGATATATTGGTTACCCAATGTTGTATCAATATGAAGTAAACAAGTAAAAATGTTGTTTGGCAACTATGCTGGTAAAATTTTAGGAAAATACATTGGAGATATATTAGTTACCCAATGTTGCGCCAATATGAAGTAAGCAGGTAAAGATGTTGTTTGGCAACTATGTTGGTAAAATCTTGGGAAAATAACATTGGAGATGTATTGGTTATCCAATGTTGCACCAATATGAAGTAAGCAGGTAAAAATGTTTTTCATCAACTATGTTGGTAAAATATAGGGAGAATACATTGGAGATATATTGGTTACCCAATGTTGTCCCAATATGAAATAAACAGGTAAAAATATTGTTTGGCAATTATGTTGGTAAAATATTGGGAGAATACATTGGAGATTTATTAATTACCCAATGTTTTACCAATATGAAGTAAACAGGTATAAATATTGTTTGAGATCTTTGCTGGTAAACTGTTGGGAGAATGCATTGGAGATACATTGGTGACCCAATGTTTTACTAATACAAACTAAGCATGTAAAAATGTTGTTTAGTAACTATGTGTGTAAAATAGTGGGAGAATACATTGATTAACCAATGTTGCACCAATATAGAGTAAGTAGGTAAAAATGTTATTTGACAGCTATGTTAGTAAAATATTAGGAGAATGCACGCATGCAAAGTTTAAAAAATAAATATTGCAAATATTTTGTGATCGACAAATTTTGAACACCAGACCGTGTCCGGACAAAGAAGAATCTTACCACTACGCTGCTGCAGCGAAGCCAAGTGCTGGCACAAGATGGCACTACATCATGTTTTTCATACTAATACTTCTAGTATTGAATGTTTAATTAAAATCCTCACATCTGATAAATTTTTAAATAAATACCTTTTCACGTGATGTCGAAAATTGATATCTTTGCATTAAGGGTTATCCAGAGCAAGCACGTTTAACCAGGGCTTACGTCAGAATAAAGGGTATTGTTGACCACAGCCGCCATATTTCATTTTCTTGAACACAATATTAATATTATTTCCAAATTAATCATTAGTAGAACTGTACACAAACGCCGCATACAACCACACAGTGTTTAGTTTTACTATTCAAGCAGCAATGTTATCAGTCTTACATTACTTGAATTATCTCTCCGGCAACGCTCTTCCAAACAAGCACCTGGGTGCCATCTCAGTTAGGGGTTTCTAGCAGTTAATCCTTAAATCTTGTGCTGCAGGACCTGAATATTTGTTTGTAATTATGTTTCGCATTTCTTGAATATATTCAAAAACAACACGCTGCCGTTACTTATATGCAAGAGTACAAAAGAATAATTAATAATAACTGAAAAATATTAAATAATTTCTAAGAAATTACTTGATATGGTTTGTGATACATTCGTTACTCGTGGCTACACACGTACCATTCGAATGTAAAACAATTTGACAACAGCTGATGAACTCAAGTAATCTTCTGTCAACTGTATACTTAATGAAGCATCTTTGGAATACGCAAAATTTCTACACTGATCAGATTTAGCGACTTAGTTGGCTAATGAACATGTAGTTGCGTTTCTATGTCTCCAATTGAAAATGATTTATCCAAACTTTGGTGTTCGTAATAATGAGTTAAGGGATGAAGTCCTTCAATTCAAATCATGAGACTTGATCCTTCTGCAACTGTTACATAGTTAGCTTGAAGGCAATTCAGTTTCACTTCACTGCATCTTGCTTGAGTAATGAAACTGTGGTTGGTATTGAATTAATCACAATTTCTATAGTATCCTTTTGCTGCCACCACGTTCAGCAATATTTCATTGTTCGCGTGCGGGTCACTGTTGTGCAACTAATAAACGCATCAACTAAGAGTAGAATTGGTTTAACTTGTTACGCTTACACCAACGACTTTGTAGTTTAGTTATAATATTGATCGTATTATAAGGGATCATCAAAACCAAGTTTCCTTATATGCGCTTTAACAAAATCGATCTGCTGCGTCGACAGAACGAGTAATTCACATCTCTTGGTCACTTGTTATAGATTATAATAGCCGTAAGAGAAGATAAGGTGTCTTTTATGATTTATGAGACACATGTCAATCTGGAATTTACAATCTTGTGCGGGAACGAAAAACGCTTGCAGAATGTAATAACAGTGACAAATTAGGTATCCAGAGGGAACTAAAGAGAGCAAGCACGTAAAATCTAACCGCCGATCGCTGTGAGGCAGCAAGGAATTCTCATAGCACTGTTGTTAATGTAACGTGAATTATAAAGGGTTTAAAATAATAGCACCTGTACAAAGTTTGCTGAAGCAATTAAGCTTTAAAAATTGTACAAAAATAATAAGTTTTAGAACTTAGAACTCCTATTACACTTGCTGTTGAAGTAACTATCGTAAAAACTACACAGAAGGATCGCAAAAACATTAATTCTACCCCTGAAAAAATACTGTCCTGGTTTAAAGGAAAAATGCTAACTTTAATTCTGTTAGTGTTATTTTTTTCCATTCCATATTGTAAGAACCATCTGCATTTTGCAATAGGAATGAATAATGGTTTTCACGTACTGAAAAAGTCATACTTAAATTAAACACAATAAAACGAATATTAAAATAAATTTCGTGTATCTTGTGACAGTCAGTTATGAATTACTATTTTGGGAAAATTTCAGGCGGTAGGATTTTCATACCTCAAAAGAACAATTTGAAATTTAAATCATAGAGCATCTTGTGGAATTTTTAGATTGCGGGTATTATGACTCTGCATAGATCTAGGAATGTACTGCTTTCCACTTACAAAACTTTGTTACTGCCACTGCCACATACAAGAAGTAGCACATGCCACAACCAGATTTACAAGCATAAAATTTGGACCTATATCGAAAGCGGCGTAAAATTTTTCCAGAGATTATTTCGTGTAATTAAGTTAATTGCTATCTTTTTCTTCTTCTTCGAGTACTTTGTCTCCAGTGGTAAACCAACGATCTATTCTGCCTAGGAAATCATCTCTGGAATAGAAGTGCATATACTTCCGTGGTTCGCTGATGGTTAAGCTGTAAGTCCCTTATGTCTTTCTCAATTTAAACACGCAACATACGCATAGAAGAGACGCTCGTTACGTCTCCTAACCTTCCGAGAAAGAGCGGCCGTTAAGAATCCGATGTTCCGATACTAGGAATTGTACCCAGACCTTGAACGTCGAAGCATAACGCCCACGTCTAGCCCACAACCACCTAGTCAACAACAGAAGTCCAAAGACTTTTGACAATAGACTTCCACTGTTGACTGAACAAAAAGATTATTTTTGGGACTTCCGATGTTACTCTAGACTAGCGTTTCTCAATCGGAGTTTTCTGGAACCCTAACCCTTCTAGAAGAAATACTGATGAAGAGGTAGTTTACTTGTCCAGGTTGATGCCCCAACGCATTTAATGTCCTGTTGTAGCTTTTGTAAGATTTGTCTATGAGGGTTATGTTCAAGAAAACTTTTTCTGGTGCAAAGGATTGCCTTAGACAAGCAACGGAAAAGGTATATCCAATATTTTGTCCTCATATCTGGAATCAGCAGGTTTTTTTGGATCTATTGTTTTGGCATATGTACTGATGGTGCTCCATCCATGGTTAACTCGATAAGAGGTTTTGTTTCTCATGCAGAACAAAAAAATTCTCTGGTCTCAACATACTGCTTCCTTGACAGTTTAAAATCTCGAATGGATTCAATTAAACGACAACAAAGGCCAGGTCACTCCAGAATGTTTAAAAACCTTTGTGAAAATCTGGACAAACAGTTTAAAACAAGCAAAAAGCAAGATGTTGCCAAGTGCATTGAAGATGAAAAATGGTTGCAGAGGCTATTTTATTTAACAGGCAGTTTTCATTACATGAATTAGTTGAACAAGTCATAGCAAGGCCCTGCACACAGGATCCGTTCGCATCATTATTAAAAATAATAATAGTTAGCTGAAAATGGAATATCTGTCTAGAATAATGTCTTAGTTATTTTGTACAAGTGCCTCCGCAAGTGCTTTTCCTCACCCCAATCGAATGCTGTGGTTATTCAGTAACATTAGCTTATGCATGTCTTAAAGTGTGCATGGATATGGTATGCGGAAAGTTCACCGACTGCAATTCACCGACGGAAAGTTCATCGACAACAATTTTCCAACTGAAAAATTCACCGATCGGTAAATTTGCCGCATGGAAAATTCACCGAACCGCAATTCGCCAAAAAGAAAATTCACCGATTCTGCAATTGATCGCCGATGATTTATTTATTGTAATTTATTTATTCAAATTTATTATTGCCATATAAAGTATCTAGGTATGTACTAAAAATTAAAACAGTATTATTTACAAATAGCATATTTGAAAGATTATGTTAATGAGCACAATAATTACCAATGCTACAGAGTAGTTGCGAATTATGGCAGGAATAATGTTTTAGAGTCTTTGAGAGGTGTGGCACATAACATAAATTACTATTTAGGTATTGTAGTAACAACATAATTGTATGCGTGTAAATAATGTGTCAGATGTATTTTTTGCAATTAAACGATTTCAATAAGATCTGCGTTTTATTCGAAATTTCATCATTATCATTTTCAGGAAAATTAATCCAAAATCAGCACATTTCAATTTTTTATAAATATTGACTATACTTTATGATACGATGATAAACTAATATGTTTAAAAAAATTTTCCACGTTTCATGGTTTTTAATAAATAAATCATCGGCGATCAATTGTAGAATCGGTGAATTTTCCTTTCGACGAGTTGCGGTTTGGTGAATTTTCCATGCGGCAAATTTACCGATCGGTGAATTATCCGGTGAATTGTTGTCGGTGAATTGCAGTCGGTGAACTTGCCCAGAACCCATAGATATTTTGTTTTCTTTTGTATAATTTTGTTTCTATAAACAATACTACATTCTAGACTGTGTGCGTCTTGTTTTTATATTTTGTATGAATTTGTATGTTTGTATAAATACTAAGACTCTACTACTACTACTACAACTATACACTCCTGGACAACTACTATTATATTCGCACACTGTAAACATATTTAGTGTAATATTAAAATATAGGTATGAAGGTATTAACAGAGCTTCATTTACTCTGAAGATGCCAAAAGCAAATCCCTTACCTCTGAAAAACACACTATGGTTTATATAATAAATTATGTAAATTGCATACGCCAACTAGATATTATTTTTAGTTGTATATTTAACCCTTAACTACTACCGACCAGTTTTGGTAGCGTAAATACTACGGACGGGTCATTTTGACCCATTCTATTTTTCTTTATAAAAAAAGATATTTTATAGTTTGATACATTTTATTGATAAAGTACAGTTCAATAACACTTACTCCAGCAAATAAAACATATAACTAAAGTTGAATACAGTTTGGGCACACTTTTATCGAACATTGGGCACATATCGGAATTTTACACACATGGCATGATGTGTTGGTTTTGCGATCCATTTTTCCAGGACAAATGCCACATCTTTTCCTTTTTGATACATTTCCACGTTGTTGGGGTTCTGACGGACGTTCTGTCACAGCCCCAAAGATATCAGCTGTCAAGTTACGTAATTTGCGAGGTATTTTGATGTTCCATATTCTAGCTCTTGCATGGGGTTCGCACAAGTCGTGACCAAGTTGTTTTAAAAAATCAAACCTTGGAATTTCTTTCCCTGTGGGGGAAAAGTTGTAGAGTACTCTACTGTTAACCCCCGAAACATTTAATATCATGTGGAATAACGCCATTGGCCATCTTCGAGTTCTCCGGGAGGTTGAATAGTTGGCGCACTTTTGGTCCAGCGCATCGACGCCGCCTTTGGTTTCGTTATAAAATAGTATCCTATCAGGTTTACTTGTTTCCTGGTCTACCATACTATCAGAATGCATACTTGACAGCAAAATTACAGATTTTCATTTTTTTGGAACGTGTGAAGCAATGGTCATGTCCGAAGTAAATCCAAAAATTGCAGTTCCAATTTCTCGATCTTTGGAAGGCAGAAATTCCGGAGGAACAAACCTGAACAAATCTGAGGAACAGCGGTAAATCTGTCGTCTCTGTCATCTACTTCAGGAAATTTTTGTTCTGTATCTGCTTCATTGTTTACTTCATTCCCGTGTTTCCAAAATTCATCATCCTCAATAATTTGCATCAATTCTGTGTCTGTGAGTGGCCTATTACTCATGTTACTAAACAATAAAAAACAGCAATGAAATTATCGAAAGTATATATCTTTTGGACTGACAATATGTGATACAGCAATAAAACTTCTATTTATTCAAAAGCTGACTAATTGCAATGTATTTTATCAAAAACTAATTCAAAATTATTACTAAGACTGAATTTTATCTTTAGGAATCCAAATCACGTACACACTACAGACGGGTCAAACTGACCCAGTAATACTGCTTTACCGCTTAAAACGCACTGCACTAACAATCTGTACACTTCTGCAATCAGAATACCGACTGACTAGAATATACTAAGCCGCACAAATCCCCACTGCGCACAATAACCGAAATTTCCAAGAATCAACTTATTGGTTGGGTCACAATGACCCGTCGGTAGTAGTTAAGGGTTAAGACACTAAAAATACCCTGTGTTTGTTTTATGGCAGATTACCTCACCTGTTATACACTGCCGACCATTACCTAATTAAGCACTTGTTTGTTAATTAGGTTGTATGACGTACTTACACTGTTCATTGGTCGTGTTAGCCAGGTGACGGCTACATGTTTGCTAAATCTAAAAATGGGATAAACAATTGTACCAGTTAAGTAATATAATGCAGAAAATAAAACAAACAACGAAATTGATATTACTAACAGTAATTTTATTTGTAAAATTATTATCAGTGAGATCTGCTTAGGTGGTTAGCTCTGGTTTTTTATTGGCATTTATTTATATTAAATAGTACCAGAAACAACGAAATAATATTAGGTTTTAGGATTAGGAGTTTACTGTATTACTTTATTTCGCGATTTTAAACTATAAAATGTATTCTATCATTTCATATTATTTAAACAATTATTCTGTTCCTCCAATCAAACTTCGGGGAGAAGGCTACATTCATACTGTTTTAACAACTTTATCTGTATTTAAGAACGTTTTAAATTACTCTGTCTAATTGCTTAATTTGTGCCTATCTTATTGGATAATATTTCTTGACCAAACACGTCTTTATTACTTTTATACAAAAGCTACTGTAGCAAATCAAGGGCTTATCAAACAAGCACAAGTTTGTATTTGCAGATAATGCAATTTAATTTCCTAATAAAACATATTGATTAATACTAGAGTTTCGCCTTGTTTAGTTAAAATTTTTGCTGCTCTTTAGTTCTTACATAGCTCAATTTCCCTCAGCTTCAAAAGATAAATATAATATCTGCTTGGTCATAATTTGGTTTAACGATAACTTGGTTAAACAGTGCAAATGGAGTTATATCTGTGGGTAACAATGTTTAGGAGATCCTCCTGTGTAGGGTACACTACTAATTAGCTCACTTTCCGGTAAAACTCCATTACGCTACCCTGGAAGTTCCGCACAAGACACGTTCTGTATGACAGATGAAAGTCCTGGATTACAGGATTATATTTCACTAAGAGCAGTTGAGGTTTTATCATTTTTTCCAAGCGGCCTGTGAGCTTTTGAGGTCAACCATTTAATCACAGCTTTATGTAACAGGATATTAATTCATTAAAAACCTGTGTAGACTTTTTAATATATATTTTCTGTAGTCTTCAAGAATTGATAAAGGATAAGATGCAATTTCGAGCTCTCCGTAATTATACATCAAACACCGGTAAGAAACTAAAGTTAGCGTTTATCCTGCGTAGAGTTCTACCATTTATTGGTATTGCAATTTGTTGCCAGTTTAGATTTGTGGTATTCTATTTGGGATTTTATACCTGCATTCAAAATCATTATTCGTGGATTTATATTTTTCATTTCTTGTAGTTTCAGGATGGAAAAATATTGTGTTTGGTTTTAAACTGTAAATACAATTTACGGATGAGTATTTTTGTATGCACAAACAGGCATCCAGATCAAAGCCGATATGGACTTTCAAATTTTAATTTTCGTCACTGTGCTGCGATAAGGATCGCAGTTTTATTACAGACTCAGTGCGTTTACACAGATTAAAATAATATAAGTTACAGCAAAAACAATAATTGGCGGATTTATATACCAGCAGTCTATCTATTAATTTTTATTATTAATATTAACCGAAATTAAAACGATTTAAATCTCTGGATCTCATAAACAGATTTGAATGATATTGCAGTGAAGTGACTTACTAGTTGCTTAACCTTCATGCCTCTCATCTACTTACAATTTTTAAATCAACCTATAGAATGTCTGTGGCAGATTGTAGTGTAATAAAAAAAATAAAAAATTAATATTTTATTATTTAATATTTCTATTCTGGAAGGTCGGAACCTTAAATCCCCAACTCCATACCTGGTGACCGAACTACGCAGCCGCTTTAATTAATTGGGTACTTGCGTTCGAATGAATAAGAAGTCATAATGCGGTTTGCGAATGGCTGATGCCCACCACATCATAAGCGTCGTAGCACTCGACGAACGGGTGGGAGAGGCCAAACTCTTTCATAGTGTGTAGAGCATCATAATTATTATTACTCTACATACGCAGCTCCGAACTACAGCCCTAGTATATTAGAAAGTGGGTCAGATCGCCTAGGGCATATTTGTCATAAACTAATTAACACACTATAACGTATTTTCCTTGACGAAAAACAGTTTCTACAGATACTGCTCATGTCACAAGCGCTAAGGACGTTAGAGTGGAAAAGTAGACGTCTCTAACGAATTAGCAGACGTATGTTTTTATGGTTGAACGATGCCAATATTATTATTATTATTATTATGAAGCTTGCACAGGCCTTAGAGGCCCATCGCTTTTGGTGTGAGACAAGGCTAAGTGAGTTTGTGCAATGCACAGCCGGGCCCGACTCTGCGGATTACCGTGTTGGTGCGTAACCATGCTTAACCTGCGGGTGTGTGGTTGTAACGGTATTTTCGCCTAGGTTGTCCGCAACCCATTATACACTAGTCTCAGGAGTGCATACTTCTCGTTTCCCTAACTATTTTTCCAGCATTTTGAAATGCTACGCATGACAGGATTTCCGGTGATTTATTCTCTGCGTCTGACAGAAAACGAACGTGTCGTTGAATTTGGATTTTCCCGTTAAAGTGTTTCGCTTAGAGTTCATCTCAATTTTCTGGGAAAATCATAGTTTGTGACGTAATTTTAGTTGATGGTGTGATTACGTTACCGACAGTTATTGTCACTATAATCAACGTTTCGTTCCTTTCATGATTTTTGTCGTGTCAATCGTAGATCCGATTGGTGAGTTTCCTTTGTCTTTTAAATTATAGCTGTCCTAACTTTTCCTTGTATTCGAAATTAGACAACTTGGAGACGGTGAAATTCGTCTGAAGAATTGGTGCCTTCTATGGAAAAAATCTGCTATCTGCGAGAAACTAGAATTCGAAGTCATTCCTGCCGGCACAACGAGAACACGTGCGGACTCGGAGCTGTTCTAGGATTTCCAGACCAGATTAAAGCAAGGGAAGTGCAAATTTATGTTTAATTCTGATAATTTCGAGTCATTGTAAATAATCTTGTGTTTTGTATAGACTTATTTATATTTTGGAATAGATCAGAACTACGTTGTTATTGTACAGAGTGTTACAACTACTTTACAGTCAATAATTCTTTAGATTGTTAATTTGTACAAGTATTAGCGTACATACACGGGAATTTCACTGTATATACAGCGTGAGTTAACAGGAGCGGTAATATTGCGTTTTGTTCGGGTTTCACAGCGAATTTTTGAATGCTCTTATCTATGCTGTACTCCTTCAAAAGGCCTTTCCGGACTAGAGTGTAGGACGCGTTTTGGGGCGCTTGTTTGGGTGCTGAAACGCAGTATTTTTACTGTAGCTCAGTCAGGTATTTTTGGGCTGTATTAAGTGATTGCACTGTTAGTTGTGTACCCATACAGGTTACACTTATAATTATATTTATTATTGTTGCAAACTTGGGTTTACATTTACATACTACATATTTATTTATTTTTGGTCATATTAAATATTGTTGCTGCAATTGTGTTTGTTATTTATTGTTACCTATCATCGTTTCTGTAGTAACGTATTAAGTAAGTAATACACTGTGGGTACGGCTAACCAATCGACATCTGCGTTAATGGTAGTGTATTTTATTATTAACCGTTGGCGCCCTCTTTTCCAGGAAACTAACATAAAGTTAATTAATATATTTATTCGAGATAAGCACAGAACCGCCCATCTCCGATTGAGGTTCCGGGAGGCTATCATTAACAATTATTTACTTACTTAGTTAGAGTTTATCAGCAAGCGTCACATGGTATACGATCTTATTACTTCTCTAGTGCGATCGTAACACGAGGAGTGCCATTAATTTGATCCCCAATGACAAATGGAGACCGGGACCCAGTACCGATCACCCAGGGAATTAGAAAAATTTCCGACCCTGGAGAGATTCGAACCGGGAAGCATTTGGACGATTACATTCAAAGCTTGGCTCTTCTACCTCTGAGCCATCCCCGCTCTGATGCCAATATTAATAATATTTAATTACTTACACCCCACAGAACAATGTATAATTGTATACTTACAAATATGTTTTACTAGGATAGTTACAATATTTTTAATTAGAAAACAGTATGGATTTACTTAAAATATAAAGATATGGTTATCAAACTGAATATGTATTCATCCTACGAAAATACCGTCATGATTAAATTAGAGAACAGCAAGTAAGTAAGTATCACCTAGGATATAGGTTCCATATACATATTAGGACCTTGTGCGTATTTCGTCGGTTACCTAAACATGAAGGTCATATAAACTATATTAGGAGTAGTTATTATTTCAATTTATAAAGAGCTGCAAAAATTGCGACCTAGAAATATTTACTAAGAAAACCAAAACATTAACGATAAGTAAAGACCCACGACGATGTAATTTAGAGGCCGAAGGCAAGATGATTGAACAAGTGATGGCAATCAACTACTTGGGAGTTGAAATAGCAGGTAATAGAAATCTAACAAAAGAAGTTACACATCAGGCTTATAAGGCCAACAAAATGTCAACCTGCCTGAACGGTGTTATACGGCAAAATAAATATCTCACGGCAGATTCCAAGGTCAGAATATATAAAACTGCTATACGACCAATTTTGACATATGCCGTAGAAACAAGGGCAGATACGATAAAAACAAGACGAATACTGGAAGCAGCCGCAATGAAAACACTGCGCAAAATCACAGAAAAAACCCTCCGTCACCATGTAAGAAGCGAAAACATACGTCAAGAATGTGATATATAAAATATAGACAGCTTGGCCACCAGAAGACGCACAGAATGGAACAACCACATATCCAGAATGTGAGACAACAGGATAGTCAGGATATTCAGCGACTCGTTACCAAATGGGAAGAGAGAACCAGGGTGGCCTCGTAAAAGATGGAGGAATTCACAGGAATAAACTGGCCATTGGCCTATCTAAAAGATGAAGGAGAAGAAGACGTTAGATAATGTTACGGGCCAAACGAGCTTCTTAGTCGACCCGCAACAGGATAAGTGGAAAAAGGTCTACAGCTTAGTTCGAAGGAGTAGGGGTGGTTGATAATTCTATTTGAAATAGGCGACACAATGCAAGAACAAAGGCTACATTGAAAAAGATCATACTTATAGTTTAATACAAGATTTTGTTGGAACGTTCGAACTGAAAAAGGCTCGCCGTGAGTGGCTTGCGATATTTAATTTCGTAGAACACATCTAAGCAGCCAGTGGCCTCGGAGTTTACAATTAATTACAATTAATGATTATTCTTTACAGTTAATAAAAAAAAGAATATGACGATTGGCGACTGAAGGTCGCTTTTTGTGGCTTCAAAAAAAAGGTTCAACATTGGAAATTGGAAAATTTTTTACAACACCAATAACAATTTCTGTTGCCTTAGTTTTCGTTGAAGGGAGTAGATACAGAGAGAGAGAGAGAGAGAGAGAGAGAGAGAGAGAGAGAGAGATTCAGGCACAATTTGTGGTGTTCTTGTGTTCTTAAAAAGCAGGAAAAATCCGCAGGCACGCCCCTGAAGATTTGATCGAATGGAGTCAACGGTAAGGGCCAAAACTGCAATACGTTTATGGCAACAGCGGCATAACCAGAGGGACAGGAAATGGGCTCGATATTAATCCGCCAAGGGCGATCAGCAAATTCGTAATGTATTGCCCTCAAAGGGCTGAAAATTCTAACGTGTTTCTTTAAATCCGACTCTTGTCAATGGTTCTGTTCACCCCACGGTGAAAACAGCGATACGAAAATTCACGCAATGGACACCCAGCGAAAACTCAAGCCGCCCCTGCAGTACTTGATTACGGCGCTTATCGCAAGCAACCGGGCCGAAGGAGATGTTAAATTCGACTCGACAAAAAACACAATGCCAATATGCATCGGCCGAAAATGTTTCACCACATTGCGAAATATGGTGTAAGAGTACCCTTCAAGGGTAGGTCAAGCGCGTAGACAAAATATTAATCGGCATCTCTCAATGATAACAACAAAAGTTTCACATAACTGTATTTGGGAAATAATATAGTAAGAGCGACAATTAAAATATGACTGTAATTCAGATGGAGTGGCACAATCAAATGAACATAACAATAACTAATTTTTTAAATAAGATTCTAGCTGATAACTCATTTCAAAAAACGTTGATGGGATGTAGGGACCCATAACAGCTTACATAGTAAACTAGGTAAGAAAACATGAACGCGCAGATGCCCCGCGCACCAACGTTAGCTAGTATTGAACATTAGCATTACTTTTAAAACCTACAGTGGCCACTAGTAATGCTATTGATAACTGATGCAAAGGTTTAAGAACGACTAATATTGCACGATTGTTTAAGAAATCCTAGTTTCAATTTTTAGATACGATAATAGATACGTTTTATACGACATTATATTTTTATTACTTACCAAATGGAACTATTTAATTTATTGGTAGCCAAGAGTTGTTTGTAGTAGCTTACCTGAAAAAAAAACGAATATAAATCAGTATAACATGAAAAACCGTGTTATTGGTAATAATTACACCAATTTGTACATTATATATACATCGTTAATAATAATTTACATTTTCTGCAATTTCATTATTGTGTTATTATGACTATTTTGTTATATTTTGCGAAGTCAACCAATAAGCAATTTTACATCGTATATTTTAATAGTTGAACGTAATAAGTGACATAACCGTAAAGGTAGCCGTTTCGTAATTTCCAGTATTTCTCCAATAAAGTACAAGGTTCAAATTTGGCGTAGGAATGTCACTAAAGAGCGAAGTTCAGTTACTACCATGTAACCCAAACTGGTGTGTTCAAGACATTTTACGTACTAATTTCACAGTCAGGGTGTTACAGGGAGTACAGCAAAGGCAAGGCTAGAGTTAGTGGGCTTTTACTGGTCCACTGCACTAATGACCAAGGGTTAATGGATCTGCAGCGAACATAATCTGGACCATTCTGTCGCGTGTCGCGCTTTACTGGAGAGCTTTTACAGTTACACTACCAACATTACTATGAAAGGACCGGTACAAGAGATAGACTGTTTGTCATATCACCTAAGTGATTTGCTAAATACGAAGGGCAGTATAAAGCTGGCAAAGGGTTTTGGCACTGATATTCAGCATAACAACTTTCGTAGAAGTTTAGAAGGGTTTATAAAATAAATATACAAGTCAAACAAACATTTTAATGTGAGGTGCGATCCTGCCTGCCCTCCAACATCGCATTCCTTTAATGTACGTCCAAAGCACGACATTCTTCGCAATCCCTACAAAACATCACATTCCACCTTCGAAAATGTCTGTCTATCACTACGCCACTTGCGGACCTACATCGGTTCAAGCTAACGTAATGAAAGTTAGACTAGGTTGGCATTTTCTCGTCGTAGTACGAAATTAATCCGAAGGGAAATTTACTAAGTAAGTTGCCAAATAGTGTCCAAGGCAAAAATATAAAAAATACTTCCTTAGAGACCATTCAAGAAGCACATTCATTGCTTACAGATCGTACAGAAAGTCCGCAATCAAAGTTGTTTTCCTTTTCGATTGAGGCTGGTACCATTCCAGATGTTTTAAATATCGTTGGTAATTTATCAAGCAAAAAATCCTCTTTAAATTACCTTAATTTAGAGAAACAATTTATCCGTGGAATTCACTCAAGTTCCTTTGTAATTATTTGTCCTCGTTTCAGTTGCTCGTTCAGTGGACAAGAACTAATTTCGTTCGTTCAAACAAACTGTTTACGATGCGAGTTGTGTATTTAAACAAGTGCGACAAGAAATAATTAACAATTTCCTTAACAGGCTAAAGAATATTGCAGAGGCTTCCATGCTGCTTTAAGATATTGATTGATTTCATGTTCGTTTCTTAGTTACAAAACAACTGAAGATAAATTTGTGTGAAATTGCAAAGATTAATCAATAAAGTTAGTAAAAACTAAGAAGACACTTTTATTAGTTGAGGATATTGACTTTTCAACAGGACGGCACTGTGAGTCCTAGTGGAAAGCACTAGTTAGATGATTGATTATAATAAACGCTCTTAACAATTGAACGATTAAATCGAATTATTATTCCTGGTATAAGCAGTAAACGGGAATACTACTATCCATCATTTTTAGTAAAGTATTGACAATGCTTCTGCTATATAGAGAGTTTGACATAAAACGGCCAACAGTCCTGATTACTAAAGAAAACAAACTAAACATCTTTAAAGACCTCTGCTTTTTGTATACAAATTTAAACTAAATATTCATCAGGTTGTACGACATATTGCATCTTCATAAAATGGAATTATACAGATTTTCATAGAAGTACGGAACAATACAAAAGAATTTCTACTACCGCAACTGAGATTTTGACAAAATTTTCTGCATGCATGTTTCAATAAATACAATACCATAAAGCTATTGGAGGTTTAAAACAACTTCTGGTTTAGCTGGAAATGAGAGCACCTTCCTTATTTTAAAGCAATACCCTGTATATTTTTGATATGTAGATAGAACCCTTGACAACAAACTAATAAAAAGAAACAAATAAAGAAATTCAAATAAAAAACAGTAAGAACAATATTTGAGTAGATGCTCAAAATGACCATCATTTACTTCTTGACAATAGCCAAGTCTAGAGACCGCGTTGCTCAATGGGTACAACCCTAGGTTGCGACACAAGATGTCCCGAGTTCGATTCCCGCGAACCGTCATAATATCTAGCTGGGTTTTTCAAAGGGAATTTCGGTCTCTAGGCCGACTCAGCCTTAAATCAGTACTTAGGCGTAACACCTTGGAGTAGTAACAGGCTGCTGGATCGTAGTGCTGGTCGGACTACCTCCCTCGTAGTTGCGACCGGTATTAGCAGAAGTAGCAGCCTGTTCTTGCTACTCTCCCAAAGGCGTCGTGACGCTACAAAGGGAAACCATTATTATAATAGCTAAGTCTGTGTGCTAATTCTTACGTTACATTGAGAAAATGCTCTGCAAAAATCTTATTTCATCAACAATTCTCAATTCTTCGTTCGGGTTAAATTTTAGATTTTAAATGTCCCCAAAGAAAGTAATCTATTGGGTTCAGGTCTGGAGAACGAGCAGGCCGTTTAGTAACCCCCAGGCGCTTACCCTCCTATTTGGAAACATTTGATTTAAAAACAAAGTGTAGAGATGCTCCGTCCTGGCGAAGCCACATATTATTAGGCAATTTCCCTTCCTGTGCAACAGCAAAAACAATTTAATTTCCTAGAAGATTTCTATACTTCTGTCCTATTAATCGAACAATTACACTTACTATTTTGTTTTCATGCGCTGCTAGATAACAATTGCAAAACATTCTTTTTCAATATCTCTAGAATTATTGAAAATAAGGGCATCAAACCTTACATCAGTGAACATGCAAGAAAGAGTTCTGTAGATACATACATGGTGCTTCATTTAAAATAAAAAAGTTGATATTATTTCCGTCTAAACCGGAATTATATAATTTTCCTTTGCTGTAATATTGTAATTATTCTACACGTTATATCAAACTATACAGTTTTGTTTAATATAACTATTGAAATATACTAATTTACAACTTAAATAAATGTACATGATGTTGTATTGATTAGTAAACGTTTCGTATTTATTTAGGATAAAATATGTTACGGAAAATGATGTAACACACATATATTGAATCGTTTAATCAGTCACGAAGCCCGATATTATCGCATACGGTATAAAATGTTTACTAAATTGGAAAATTATTAGATATTTTGAAACAAACTACTCGTGCTTCATATTTGTAGAAACTTATTGAAATAATATTTAAAAATTGTTGGGTGTATTCAATTTTTCCAAAAATTTCCTTATTCGTAAATGTAATAATAAATCACAAAAACAAAATTACTAACACTTCTATATAGAGCAAAAGTAATAAAATTTTCGTTTAGTACCTACTAGTAAATGTATGATATTAAAGAAAACACAGGAATTTCACAGAAATTTGTTATAGGAAACGAAGAGAAACCCTTACTGCGTTACCTTCTACTTAAAAATCAATAGAAATTTGGGACTTCAGCCTAGTAAATCTTATCTGGAGTAGAAGTGTTTCCACTTCCCATAGTTCGTAGCCCACGGTAAACCGGGTTTTAGGCGAAAATCTTGAAAGAGAAATTTCGAATCAAAAATCCCGATAGACAAAAAATAGTAAACAAAAATCTCGAACCACTAAAATTATCAGAGTAACTTACAAATTGTTGATTACAATATTCATGGTCATGTATTTGAACACGAAACACCTTAGAATTGCTTAAATACTTCTTATTGATAATCATATAGTGTTGCACAAAAAATAAATACACACTTACTTTCTTGTATCTTAATGGAAAAAAATATACATTTAAGTTTAAATTATGGGCATTTTCTCTGAAGAAATAATATTTAAGTTTTGATTATTTATATAACAAATTGAAACATGGAAACAATTAAGAGCATGAATTTGTGTGATTGGAAAGGAATACTCCTATTTGTTTCGCCATTGTTCATTACAATCAATGATTATTATCATTCGGGATTTTTGGTTTCGAGATTTTGTTCCTCGAAATTTTTGATTCTAGGTTTTCGTTTCGCGATTTTCACCGGATATCGTTAAGTTGTAGGTCCTCTACATCTGTGATAACTTTAAAGCGCGCAACGTAGGCATAGAAGATAAAA
The DNA here is from genome assembly GCA_014611495.1 of Limonius californicus. NCBI lineage: Eukaryota > Metazoa > Arthropoda > Insecta > Coleoptera > Elateridae > Limonius > Limonius californicus. The sequence continues at coordinate 20,031 of JABXWE010025895.1, forward strand.
TCGCTACGTGTCTTAAGGGGCAAAAGCACTTGAATAAGAAGAGGTATATTTTTGTGGTAGGAGCACAGCAGAAGCAGTTTAAATCGCATTGAAATTAAACCATTTCTAGGGAGACGAAACAAAAATTAAAAGTTTCGCGAAAGTTATATGAATATATAGAAAAAATTCTCCAAGCTATAATTCTATAATGAAAACAATTCACAGAACAGTAATAAAACCTTGTCAACAAATATCATGTATTTATAGCAAATCTCCATCATTACTACAAACTTGCAGAAAAATGCAGAAGTACTTTGACATTTCCACATTAGCGTCGGCAATTTACAATAAAAATGTATCTCTGGGCAATTATTACAAAAAATATGGCAACCGCTACTACACAAATGAGGAAAACGTTTCGCTTGAACTTTAAACTATCTTTCTATATGTATTTACGAATGCATGCAGTGTGTCTCAAGTTCAAAGGTCGCCTTGGAAACTTCAGAAACGGTAAGCGCTACAACTCCGGATAAACAAGTAAAAAATGTAGAAAGATGTAGAAGGATTTCACTTTTTCCGAAAAAACAGCCAAGAATACTCATTAAAATCAATAAGCTGCAGATAAATTTCAATTCAACAATTGTAGGTAACAAAATACGATTATCGTGTGCTAATGTGCGACTACAAACAGCAGAGATTTACATTACATTTCACACCAATTTCCTGAAAAATGTAAATGTACATTGATATAAAATTGGAAAAAGTAAGCATTTCGTACCGTTTTCATTATATATATATATACAGGGTGTCTCAGTAAGAATGGGCCACTTCTGTCTGGAATTGTCGAATCAACCAAGCTTTGGCGGGTATAATGCGGGAGCACGTGACGATCTTCACCATCTGTTGCAGTATACAAGTAGTCCAGCGGTTTTGTTGTACAACTCAGTACAGTTAATTGTTGTTTGTTGTATCCAAATCTCGGCCGCACGTAAATAAATTCAACAATTAATATTACGTACCGACAAGGATACACCACTGATTATTCATTGAAACTTGTATGAGTAATATTAGCGTCCTAATCTCCAATTGTTACAAGGTAAAATTCCTTATTTGAGTTTCTTCTCGTCTCGTAATCAAATTCCTTTATTCTATTGTTTGGAAGCACTTTCTTTATTTATTTAATTATAATTAATTATTTTTAATTATTTCTTGTAGCTTCCAAATTTTCCACAAGCGACATTGACGTTTGTGTCAAACTTGAAAAATAAAATTATCGATCAGCTATAACAACTGAATATCGATAACACAATTGAAGATCCCACGTCGACCCAAAATTTCCGTAAAAATTACCATTCACTAATTCTTAAACGTAAGTGGAAGAAAATATTTTAAATACGTAGATAAACATTAACACATTTATTTTAACTTAGAAACACTAACTAACTATAATCACAAAATATAAATTAGCGTCCGCTCATCTCGGTCAGTGGTCAGACTGCTACTTTCTTTGTTTTTCAAGACAAAATGCATCGATTTGAAGTGAATTTCCTAGCAACCACCAGATACAAGCATTTGTGTCCCCAATGAGATTCTCCAGTCAGAATTAAGCATTAAAATTGACCAAATTAATTATAAATATCTAAGAAGTATAATAACTTTTTTATCACTAAAATTACACAAAAAATGAAATTTCCATTGCATTCTTTACAAAATGACAAAAATATCGATACCTCACACGGCATATTTCTGATAAAAGATTTGGAAATTGATAATTAAATTTACATTAAATTATCAATAAATTATTAAAATCAATTCCAATGTTAATCAAAATTAACACAAAGTTGCCTCACATACATAAGGATATTACTAAAAACATATTTTTCTCAAAAGAAAAGTATTACATTCACAAATTTACATTTTAGTATAACGCTATCAAAATCATTACAGTTTTACTTACATTTGTTAAACTACAGCTCAAGGATGCACAAATAAGGTCGAAAAGTATGCTCTATGCTTTTCTGAAGACGGATATCAACCGAAACAACCAGCTTTGCTACTAGGAATCAAATTCTACAGCTATATGATACCAAAATCACGATCGGAAACACAAAATTACCTCATATTTGACTTATATGTGGTTAAACAACTTATTTTCTTATAGTGTAGCTTAATATATCTTTATTAGATTTAGCAATATATCTCAATTATAGCATGTTGTAACACAGTAATATATATCCTCCTCCTCCACGGTCCTTAGTCTGCAGACTGGTTTGAAGCACCACTCCACTGTTTTCTATTCGAAGCCTTCCTTTTCATATCTTCACAGCT
>JABXWE010025896.1:0-31839 GCA_014611495.1 Limonius californicus
AATGGCAAACCAGCGAGGTATTCTGCCTAGTAAATCTTCTCTGGAGTAGAAGTGTTTACACTTCCCGTGGTTCGGAGCCCACGTTAAGCTGTAGGTCCTCTATGTCTGTGGCACTCTAAACGCGCAACACAGGCATAGGAGAGAAGATCGCTACGTCTCGTAAGAGACAAAGCACCCTAAGAAGGACCACGAACCTGAAAAGCTTGTTGTGGACATTCAACAAGCTGCTTGAAGCAGCACTCCGGCAATTAAAACAAAAACAATAGGCAACAATTACTCCAAGGAAATCAAGGAGATAGTTGCTGAAAAAGAAGAGCTAGGAGAAAATGGCCATAAACCAAAGCCCCAATAGATAAAACTAGACTAAACCGTCTCACACTACAGCTGAGAAGAAATAAAAAACGAATCGGTGAACATCTACCTTAAAAATCTGACAAACCATAAAGACACTCGATATGGAAAGCAACCAAAAAAATCAAAAGCCCGATAACCCAGCTGCCGCCACTAAGAACTGGAAACGATTGGGTAAGAAAAAAAGCAGAAGGCATGCCTTCGTAAACCACCTCGAAACGATATTTCAACCGAATGAACAACAAGTACAAAATGAAGCACTGTATGCGGAAGATGGAAGAGAGGAGGAAGAAATACAAATTTTCACTCTACGACAAGTGGCAAAAGAAATTAAAGAAAACATAAATCTGAAAAAAGCTCCGGGATTTGATTTAATAACAGGGAATGTATTGAAACACCTACCTATAAACAGACTACTAAAACTAATCAACATAATAAATGCAGCATTTCGACTAAAATGTGTACCAAACGTATGGAAGGTATTCGGAGTCATAATGATACAGAAGCCGGGAAAACCGCCGAATAAAACAGCATCTATCGGCTTATCTCGCTTTTACCAATAATTTAAACGTTATTTAAAAAACTATTACTCAAAATACTCAAACCAATAATAGAACGAAAAGAACTGATACCAACGCACCAGTTTGGCTTCTGAAACCAACATTCAACTGCAGAGCAAGTTCATAGAGAAAATCCTTGAGGAGAAAAAAGTCTCCCCGGCAACCTTCTTAGATGTTGCCCAGGCTTTTGATAAAATATGACATCAAAGATTAAATCATAAATTTGAAAAAAATCCGCCTAAACAATTTGCTGAACTTCTGAAGTCTGACATCGCAAACAGACTATTCAGGATCAAGCAAGAAGAGGAATACTCCGACTTATACGAAATTAGGGTACCACAGGCGTAACACAAGGCAGCGTACTGGGGCCAATACTATACCGATTGTACACCAACGGCATCCCGTCAACCAATGAGATAACATTAGCCACGTTTGCAGACGACACTGCAATACTAGCGGTAGGCGCAAGGACTGAAGAAGCGGCAGAAACATTACAATAACACATTACAAACGTACAAAACGATGGAGAATAAAACTAAACGATAGCAAGTCGGTGCACATCAACTTCATGAACAAGAAGGATTATTATGTGCGGGTGACACTCAACAACAGCATCATACCGCATGCTAATACAGGTAAGTATCTTGGAATGAAGCTGGATGCAAAACTACGATGGAATGAACATATAAAGAAGGAAAAAGAAGAAATATAAAAAATATGGGAAAATGTATTGGCTACTGGGAAGAAACTCACAACTTTCAATACATAACAAGTCACTTCTGTACAATCAAGTTTTAAAACCAGTATGGAAATACAATTGTCAACTTTGGGACTGCGCCAACAAAACCAACATCAAACAAATTAATAATTTCCAGAACAAAGCGCTGAAGAATATCGTACATGCGGCCGGGTACGTTAGTGCGAAGGCTTAAGAACACCAAACCATTTGAGCTAGTGTAAAGAGACGTGAAAGTGTTAATGAAAGAAAGAGCAGAGCAAAAATGAAGTGGGGAAGGCATACGTCCAGCGATGGAGTATTTGAATGCTGGGGATGATGATGATGAAGCAGAATACGTTACTTATAGTGCAAATAAAACGGAAACGAGAAAATAGCTATCATAGTTATGTTACAAGACCTCAAAATTGTAAAGCCCACAGCAACATACAACAAGCTTTTATGTGACTATTGCTTTAAAGACGATTTAAAATATTGAAGAGATATTTTCCCATGTGTACAATAAGGTACACCTAACCTCAAAATGCTGCCTGTGCAAAAATGTTGGGCCTTTTAGTGTGACTGACGGGTATCTCTGCTGTTGCAATAGTTTTAATGTTTTATATTGTAAAATTTGCCTACCTTGATTGGCAACAAGAAGATGTAATCCATCTTTTATCTACATAAACTTCTAGTAGGTTAGTATTCGTACAATACTGTGAATAGTATCTATGTACAGTTTTCCTGCTAAGCAATAAGTTGTTGTACATAAACCACATCTACTGTTTTAGTTCTATATCGAAAATTAAAAATAAGATAGGAGCAGGTAATGGAAATTAAATGTAGTGAACTCCTACAAAAAGCTCTACGGATCGTGGAACCCTGGTGTACTAGCCAGGGTCTAAGAGTTCTTCGTCTTCTTGTTGTGTGTATAGGCCAATGGCCTGTTAATTACCTACAATGGAGTAGGTTCTTTGATCCCTTTTTACACGTATGCCGGGCAGGAGGCTAGTCCAACAGAGAATAGAAGTTCAACTACATGGTTTACGATTGTCAAAGATGTTCGTATGACAATCGGGACCGACGGTTTTACGTACCCTCCGAAGCACCACCAGCTGCAGATGCCACTATGTTGGTCCACCCATCCAAGTACTGACCAGCGCGGATTGTGATGGACTAGGAATACCGTTTGACCAGCGTCCGCAGTGCTTCGCTATGCAACCTTCTAAGAATTAATCCAACAACATCCGAGTTAGTCATCTCCACTAGGAGAAGAAAGCTGGTCAGTTTCATTGAGCCAGAAATCTTGGGAAACGGACTACATCCTTCTGTCGTGGGGCAAGCTTGGCTGGAAGGACCACATGGAAAAATACAAAAGTCCACTACCCTGGGTAAGTAGAATAACCATTGAAAAAACGTGAGAACTGAGTCCTAGGGTAACTTTGTGGATATACCCCGCAATTGTAAGACCAATGGTTTCTATTTGTCTTTAGTTTGTTGATCTACTGCCCTAAAGGCTACTAACGATGCCTCACTCAGGTCCAACGAATGGCGTGACTGGGGCTCTTCTGGACCTTACTCCTCTTTATATTGTTGTAGGGCGGAGGCTCGGAGGACATCCTACAGACTGAAGTATAGCGGTCAGTGGAAAGATGAAGGGACTGTGCGGTGATACGACAGGGCGGTATTGCTAGCGACAGAAACCTATTAACTTCTCCCTGTCCTTAGTAAATCCGCCACTGTCTTCCCAGCAAAGATCTTCGCCATCCTTGCTTGTGTCTAGGAATACCTTCGGCGAGGATAACATATCTCTACCAAAACGTACTCTAAAATGGGGCTTTGGGTCTCCGGACACTAAACGAAACGAGAAGGCAGACTCCATGGCCAGAGAAAGCTCCTAGAAGTCACTGGTTGGCCCGGAGACAGCTCTCCAAAATCCCTACATCAACGCTAAATTCGAAATCGAGAAATGGTTTCAGTCTCAGTTCAACAGCAAGTGGATTTCACATACAGGGAAAGACAGGCGAAACTACTTATCCTAGGACCTCTGCCATGTCGCATCAGCCCTCCATAACCTAACAATACCTATGTCCTAAGCTTTTAGTCTTTAGACACAAGTATTTTGCAGCCGGTTTGATGAAATATGGGCTCTGAGTGAACCCATCAGCAAATTGCTAGCACGGATTGGCTACAGGTCTGTAGGAGGATCAATCCCAAACGCGACGGTTGTATAATGGGCCATCATGGGCTTAGCTTACATGCTCTGGCGAATGAAGGAATTAATAAAAATTTGGTTGAATCCATATTTTTAAAAAGTTATCACGCTAAACATTTCCCTCTAATGTAAAATATTGTATCATAAAAATTATCCTTTCGCTAATTGTGATTATCGGCAAAATTTTAAACTAAGAAATATTTACATGGAAGCACTGCGTGTATGGCATAGATATATTTATGAGCCATCAGTATTTGTAAATGGAAAATATTTCTGCGCGAGTACTTTCTGTAAAGGATGATTTTATCAGAAGAATTTTTCAAGGTAGAATTTTTTCAAGAATGGAATATTCTGGATCGACAATTTAACTTATCAGAAAGCCTTGTTCAGGAAAAATACATTTATGTTTTTCCAGAAGGAAACTGTTTCTACCAGTGAATTATTTTTGAGAAATTTCTAATTTTGTTTATCAGTAGTAGTATTTAAAGTTTGCAAACTAATTTGCACTTCAAAGTATGTTAACGCCTCTTTTGCCATTTACAATTTTCATTAGGAACTGTTGCAATAACTATTTTCTTCGGCGAATAAGTTTATTAGAAGCAAATCAAAATATCAATGCTACAGAAATACTGATTGAGAAATTAGCTCAGTGGTGTGAAACACTTGTAACAGAATGTTGGTAACCGTTACGTTTTATCTACTTGCTGCTTACTATGTAATAGTGTAATTTTTAACATGACATTTCTTAAAACTATGAATATTTATCTGAACTGCATATATCTGCTAAAATTGTATGTTATACTTTGGACAACGACAGGATTGCCAGAATATTATTAAATCCACGAATTAATTACAATACTTACGTAATATTAACTAAATAGCGATTCCATAATCGATCTTTCTGTTTCGAGAAGAGCAACCACAACCATCTTCTGTGAAAATTATTAGCTCAGAAGACTAATTTTGAGAAAATATGTTTTAAGAAACCAAGGTTAGCTGTGGGTTAACAAATAAAATATAAATAATTCTTATTTTCTTTGTTCGTTTGCGAAATGATTAACTGCAGTAATTATAATTTCAGATATTATTCCTTCAATTTTTTAAATGCGTATTTTCCGTACCTATATGGACTGAGTAGCTAAATATAGCAACAGTTTGCCGAAAATTCGCGGACACCATAACGGTCCGAAAAAAGTGGATTGCGGAAAAATGAATGCTCTCACGGGTATAAATGAAAACACGTCCGGTAACCTGTGATATATCCCTTGTCACGATATTAACTGTAATAATTCCTAGTCTTCCATGCGTAAATGATTAATAATTGCAAAGCTGTGCCAGCTTGTTATTTAGGTCAAAAATTATGTAAATCCAGGAACTGTCATACGCCACTTTCCAATTTACTTGCAAAGCCTTCATTGGGATTGTAATTTCAACCCCTCCTATAATAATCAAACATTACTGGTGAAGGGAGATCTATATGTAAATCAATAACCTACCATATGCCAAATTAACCTGTAAGAAAATATCAACATGCTACAAAATATTAATCTGTTACAATATTTACAAAATATAAATAGTTTTTTGTCGGTTGGTATCCAACTAGTTCAAGATGATTTTGATGAATTTTTTAACGATAATGATATAAATACCTACAAATTTTAATAAAACTATTTAGCTAAATATCCGATTCTGGATCGTAAAAAGGGTATTGCAATTTACAAAATAAAATCTGCTCTCTAGGGTTACAAAGTAGAATTTTGAATTTGTAAAAATATTGAGGATAATTTCTAAAACAGTAAGGATTTAGACAACATTGCTGAATTTTCTAGAAACTTAAGTGCGAAGCTACAGAGTGGATTAATGAAAATATCCATTCGTGAGAAATGTACGATGGTATAAGTGATTTTTTGAGAATTTTATCTTCTTTTTCTTACAGACGGCGTATTTAATATTTAAAAACATTAAAATTGTCTACTACTACAGCTAATATAACAAAACGCGGGTCTAAGTAAAATAACTTACCAAAAATCTTTTAATTTAATACGTTCGCTTCCTAAGATAGCTGTCTAGGGGATTTCGACAAACATCACCAAACCTTCCCCTAAAAAGGGCTTTATACGCTCGTACAGTAAAAAAACACTCACATAGAGAAGTCTTGCGTCCTTCGAACGCCTTCCAACGCCGTGGGACCTACCTTATTTATGTGCGTTGTCCTCTTCTTCACTTCCATGTAGTCCCTCGTATTCCATCCGTTGGGATGACTCCAATTCTATAGAAACTTAAAAATGAAATATAATTGAACATTATCCACAGGAATGAAATTGTAGGAAACCTAAAAGAAATAACAATGGAGTGACCAAGTAGTTACAAACTGTATTCAATCGGATTGCTTACAAATATTGTTCATGCATTTCAAAGTGTGGTGCAGTACCTAAAATCTAATTTGTAGCCCCAATCGTAAAAGTTATAGGGTCGCCTCTTCTACGTACTTATCACCAGCAATGTCGGCGTAGTGAATTAAAATATAATCTGGGGAAAATCGGTGTACTTTTGAAATACCCTGTGGTATGGCCATTCTTACTTATTCACAGCTACATCATGACGTTAGAGCTTCATGCCTTTTATGTAATACTATGAATACCGATGGATTGAATTATTTTGGAAAATATGGGTACAATTTTGAAATAGCCTGTTTGTTAACAATAGGTCCATAAGCCCATAAACAATCGATAAAAATAAGTAATGTTTTACCTGCAAATAGACTGGATTTGGTATTCCCGAAAGTCTTGGAGGAATGGTAAACAGACACACTATCACACATCTTACACTATCCAACATTTTACTGAAACTGATATTATTACCTACACTTTATAAGTATGGGGTGTATATAACCAATCGGTAACATAATGTTGCTAAACGATATCAGTCAAGAACTGCAAAAAATAATTTAACGTGTAGCTGTGTAACAGTTTTGATTCAAATCTTATCTGTACTTTTTTACCAAAACCTTTGAATTATAAAACAAAACTTAGTTTTAAAAAATTATTATTAGCTTAACATCTGGAATTCACGATATAAAATGCATTTCAGCCTTCAATTTACCATAAGGTGTTTTAATGTAGAAAGTTTTGTAGTTATCATAAAATTAGATTCCAATTGATTTTTAAACAATTATGAAGCACTTGATAATATCAGACTTTACGTTTTTAAAGGTTACTACATATTATGTAATGTTATGTAGGTGGTTGTTATTGTGCTTTCAATTCAGCTTGAAGAGAAAGAAGATAAGATTTGAAACAAAACTATTGCCCAACTACAAGTTAAACCACTTCTTGCGGTTCTCGTTTTGCTTTTACATAATTTTTAGAGCTAAATAGCAAACTGGCATAGATTTCCCTTCACCGGTAATGTTTGACTATTATGGGAGGGGGTGAAATTACAACCCCAAGGAAGGCTTTGCAAATAAATTTGAAACTGGCATATAATAGCTTATGCATTTACAGAATTTTTATCTGAATATCAAATCGGCACAGATTTGCAATTATTATTAATTTACGCGTACAAGACTAGGAATTATTTTTAATTACGTATGATATTATTACAGATAAAACCCTGACAAGGGTTATACCGACAGGAAACACGACGTACTTTCATTTCTATCAGTGAGAGCATTCGTTTTAGGGCGATCTACTTCTTTTCGTGCCTTTATGGTGTTCGAGAGTTTTCGTCAAAACGGTTGCCATCTTTAATTACCCACTTCACATAACCATAAGTATTTCCCGAAGCCTAAAACTAATTCAAAAACCTGGCATATTTTTACAGTAATTGTCAAAGGATATTCTCAGTTTTGGATATGTAATCAGCATTACAGTAACACATTTGACGTTTACTTCTTTTTTGAATGTCACACATTTTACTTATTGCCTGTAAACACGCCAAGAACACTTTTGAACTTTCAATTCGTTTTATAATACAGAAGAATATCTATCATTCTTCAACTAAAAAGGTATATGTAACGAATACATTATATTATACTCGTAGAGAAATATTTATTTACGGATAAAATGAAATTGCAGAAACCATTTTTTAGAAAGAAAAATATAGAGAGGAAATATGGAAAGGACTATGGAAGAGCGAAATGCAGGACAAAGACAGACCAAAGCTTCAATATATACCTCATATAATGACGCACGTGCAATGCAACAGTTACAGTCAATAGCAAATATTGCTTACAGAGGAAATTGGAAATATACAGTACGGAAAGTAATCAATTTGAGGATTTATATCAGACGAGGCGAATACGTAACAGAAAAACGTTAATGTAATCTACTGATTTCAGACAAAAACTAGTTTACTATTCCATAATGCATTTTTCATTAGACATTCTTGACTTTACCTAACTTTCCCATAGAATAGATTTTACTGGATTTTACCAACTGTATTGATACTTCGTATGAACAGCTTAATAGGTTGAAAGAGAATTGCACTAAAAGGAACCTTAATGATAAGGATTGTATAAAATGCTAATTCAGTACTGCAAGTTAGTGTAGTATAGGCAACCAACATCACAGTGATTAATTTGTGCGTATGAAAAGTCACGTACTTTTACATCTGTAAGCATTTATACCGACTGCATTTAAAAACCCTTTTAAATCATTGTACAAAGAAGTAACCCCCGAAACATTTAAGCAAATCCAAGTGAGTTCAACTTTAATAAACTTTTACCCTTACATATATGTTGTAACATAACCTCAAAAATGGTCAAACTGGACTTGTGTCAGACCCTATCAAAACACATCGGCCGTGTTTGGAACGTGTCTTGGCACCCCAAGGGCGATGCCCTCGCATCATGCGGCGAAGACAAAACCATTAGGATATGGGCGAAGGAGGGAAACAAATGGGTTAATAAAGTAGTGCTTGCGGACGGACACAAACGTACCATTCGGGCTGTGGCATGGTCCCCTTGCGGCAATTATTTGGCCTCAGCCAGCTTTGATGCTACTACTGCCATATGGGACAAGAAATCAGGTGAATTCGAGTGTAATGCCACCTTAGAGGGGCACGAAAACGAAGTGAAGAGTGTCACGTGGTCAAAGTCTGGCCAGTTACTTGCAACTTGCAGCCGGGATAAATCGGTGTGGGTGTGGGAAATTGCCGACGAGGATGAATACGAATGTGCTGCTGTGTTAAATGCACACACTCAGGATGTTAAAAAGGTATGATGTAATTTTGTTGAATATAAAAGTTGTATGTTTAATTAATGATTCGTGTAGGTAATTTGGCACCCAGAAAGAGATATATTGGCCTCTGCTTCATATGACAACACAGTGAAGTTATTCAAAGAAGACCCTGCAGACAATGATTGGATTTGCATAGCAACTCTAACCTCACATGACTCAACAGTTTGGAGTTTAGCGTTTGACAAAACGGGTACACGTTTGGCTACTTGCAGCGATGATAATACTGTTAAAATTTGGAAAGAATATCCACCAAATAATCCAGAAGGAATTCCCACTACAGACAACGAATCTGTGTGGAAATGTGTGTGCACTTTAACAGGGTACCATACAAGAACAATCTACGACATCAGTTGGTGTCACACAACAGGACTCATTGCCACAGCCAGCGGGGATGACATAATTAGAATATTTAAGGAAGATGAAGATTCGGATCCCAACTCGCCGTCTTTTAGTTTTATAAGTTCAGCGGAACGGTCACATAGTCAAGACGTAAATTGTGTTGCTTGGAATCCTGTTACCCCAGGATTGTTGGCTTCTTGTAGTGATGATGGGGACATTAAATTGTGGAATTTTGTAGAATGAGTAAACGTAGAAGTTTGTTCCGACTGCATATTTTCTTACTGATTTTGAATGTAGGTGATATATTTTTGGTGGTTCTATAATGTTATATATATAATTATGGTTAGTCAATGTTATGGAAGTATTTTTAAATTATGTGAAAGTTTTTATTTTAAAATAAAGAGTTTTTACTGCCTAGAATTATTTTTCTTACATGAGATGCATAGAAGTAAAATTCGAAAAGCCTAACAAAGAAAATATAGAACTAACATGAAATAATAATTGAAAACTATAAGTCTGTTTAGTCAATATTTTTAGATATTGGTCTAGTGGAGGCAATTTACCCAGAAGAATCCTAAAGTAAATTAACAAAATTTAATATTGTTTTTGGGTGACACAATTCACAATTAATATATTTTTACAAAAATAATTAATAATTTTTTTACAGATTAATGATTTTTAAACACTCCTGGGCCAAACTTGTTACCACACATTTGCGTCCGAAGCTCCGATTACAATACGAAAACTTCAGCAGTTTTAGTACACAACCAACCACTCGAATAATGCCTGAACATAATTATCCTGGTAAACTCCTAAAGGATGTACTTCAATGTTTAGAGACATTTGCACCTTTAAGTCTAGCGGAAAAATGGGATAATGTTGGGCTTTTAGTAGATCCAATGGAAAATCTTCCAGTAAAAACCATTTTGCTTACCAATGATCTCACAGAAGATGTCTTGGAAGAAGCAGTGAAAGCAAATGCTGGTCTGGTTGTCTCCTATCATCCAAATATTTTCCAGGGCCTAAAGAGTGTCACATCAAGGTGAAAATGTGAAAATATTGTTTTTTAGAAAATTCCAACCGTTTCATGGCACTGATTTTTAGTAAAATAGAGATGCTTATACGGATTCTATTTAAAAAATAGATATTTTAAGTAAAAATATATGATATGATGATATTACCGACATCTAAACTAATTCTTTATTATGCGGTACATTTTTCATTATTTAAATATATTTCTATACCAATTTTAAACAGAAAAATATGAAAGATCATAAAGTTTTTCAGTCTATCGCTTTAAATTATCAGAAACATTTATTAAAATAACTAGAAATCTATAAATAAATAATAAAGTTATGTATATGTACTTATATAGTTATCTAGATTATTCAAAGATATGTATATGTAAGATATTTTTTATGGTGCAATATCTTAGAGATGTTTTAAATCCGAGTATCCTGGTGATACAATCAATTATTTAAATATCTTTTTTGTTACTTCCAGGAAGACTATTAATCTTTAAGGCATTCTAAATGAGTCTGTGGCCTAATACAAAATATATGTAAAAAAAACTTGAAGTGAAGTTGAAATATTTTTCAATATTAAAATTATCTCTAAGGCTTGTATGACACGACATACAAGTTTGTACAAAATTTTGTTCAAAGTGTTTTTACAGAATTCTGTGTCGTGTCGTACAGAAACATTTTGTACAACATTCTATAGAAGCAAGTTCTAAAACCTACAGAATTTTGTTCAAAGTCGGCGCCGCATCGATGCGCAAACGAGCAATTTTTAGTGTATGTTAACAATCACAGAGGGCAGAAAAGAATGTGTTTACCTAGCCTGCCGACCCTCCACGCACTTTCTCTTATCTCGCTCACGGTGTCTTTAGTGCTGCTGCTTGTTTGATTTGTCGTGCGTTCATGTAAAATAAATAAATAAAAGCGCTAGGAATTTATGCATTAACCCAGGGGTGCCCAACCCAAATCGTTTGGTGGGCCAAAAAAAATTTTACTGAGTTGAGGTGGGCCGCACATAAAAATAAAACAAAAAATTATTCAAAATATTTTATTATCTTACAATTAATGTGACACTTGTTTTTGTATTTTACTTGAGATTTTTTTAATATCAACGGATAATTTAGTCGACGCGCATCGTAGTTGATGGGTCATGTTTTCATCGAGCAACCTGCTGCAACACTTTGTTTTTACCAGGTTTAATTGGGAAAAAAATGATTCGCATCGATAAGTAGTTCCAAATGCTGATATAATGCACATTGCTAATCGTTTTAAATTGGGAAATTTATCTTCGAGGATATATTTCTGATAAAACTTAATCTTATTCCCTTCGTACAGGCATTTTAACTCGATGCTTGATTGTAATTCTATTAGCTCCATTTGTAAATTTGGAGGCGCTAATTCCACCTCTACATGAAATGGAGCTAAGAATATTTTGAACATTTCCTTATACTTTCGCATGTATGAGAATCCGCTATTGAATTCTTCAAGTAATTTTGCAATTTCAGTATAATATTTGAACAAGTTTTTATGGTCACTTTTATAGTCATTTAATAATGGGAAACGAATCAAATTGTTTGACCGTAACTGATTTTCATAAAGCTGAAGCTTTGTTGCGAGGGATTTTATATCTTGATAACAATCGGTAATCAACTTATTTTCACCTTGTAATTTCTGATTTAGTTCATTCAGTTTCATTGATATCTGTTAGAAAACATAAATCTAGAAGGCATTGATCATCCGAAAGTTCACTTATATTATGGCCATTATTGTTCATGAAAGTTTCAATTTCTTCTCTTAATTTCCAAAATCGCAATAAGCAGTTTACGCGACTTAACCACCAAATTTTGGTGTAATAAATGAGATCGCCGTATTCAGATTCGAGTTCACTAAGATATTCTTGAAATTGACGATGCTTCAATGAATTGTTTTTAATTGAATTAATTACCTTGACAACAACTGTCATCACATGAGACATATTCAACACTAAATTAGTGTTGAATATGTCTCATGTGATGACACAAGTCTTGTGCACATAGATCCTCGAGGTGCAAAAAACATTGGCAAATGAACATTTCAAAATCATTTGAACTTTTTCCCAAAGCTTTTATGTGATCGAAAATTAATTTAACAGCACCAACATTTTTTCCAACCATTGAAGGGGCCCCATCTGTTGCGATACCTACGAGATTTTTCAGATCTATCTGACGACTGTGTGCGCAATTTATGACAGCATCCTTAATATCTCTTCCGGTGGTATTACCTTTCAAACTCACAAGTTCGAGTAGTTCTTCAGTAATATTCATTTGACTGTCGACACCTCTAATAAAAGTAACAAGTTGAGCAGTATCATTATTAATATCTGACGTTTCATCCAAAGCCAGTGAGAAATATACGAAGCTTTTTGTAATTGTGTTTAGCGATGCACAAATCTCACTCGAAATGTTTTCCATTCTTCTTTCTACAGTTTGACGTAACAGACTAATTTGAGTAAAAAGATTCACTTTTTCTGGACAGATTTCTTCAACTGGGGCAATTAGACAGTCTTTGATATAGTTACCGTCTGTAAAAGGCTTCATATTTTTAGCAATAATGTGAGATACTCGAAAGCTAGCACTAACAATACCGTTTGATTGTGCAGTTTGCTTATGAAATATGTTTTGTTGAGATGTCAAATTGTTCTTCAAAGATTTAACTTAGCTTTCCGTTCGCCAACAGTAAGTTTATCAATTTCGCTATGTTTTTGTTCATAGTGTCTTTTTAGGTTGTATATTTTTAAAATTGTAATTGTATGACAACAAATCAAACATACAGCATTGTCTTTTACATGAATAAAAAAGTACAAATTTTCCCATTCGCTCTGAAACTTTCTATTTTCATCTTCAAGTTATCTTTTCTTCTTTTCAATTTTTCTTCCAGTCATGACGAATAAATATAATATCTAATAGAAATAAATACGATAATTATTGATACGATCAAAAAAACAGCAAGTATCACTATTTTACCTCGAACACAGATTACAATTACAAAAAATTGAAATTCGACCAGATTGCACTTGTTTTGACTAATATAGCACTTGTCAGAATGTCAGATTGATGTCAAACAGCGATTCGACGTGCCCAACCATAGAAATAACTTTCTATGTGCCCAACACTCTCTGGCGGTCTAAGTGTAAAATACTTTAAGTTGCGCGATTTTTAAAAGTCCTATAATTATTATTTTGTTATTACGTTTTTAGTACATAATATGCAGTGTTTATTATTGCAAAATTTAACAATTCAAAGTCTATATTTCAACCGTCTATTCTATAGTCTAAATGTCTTAAATAATATAGACAGTTGAAAACTTCAATTGGGCCGCAAAAAGTCTTCAAATGGGACGCATGCGGCCCATGGGCCGCGGGTTGGGCATGCCTGCATTAACCTAATATTATAAAATCTTAAAATCTCTTAAATTCAGTCTTAATGGCCGTGTTTCTTTAGTGGTAAGGTAGTATATAACCCTCTTTCCGGTCTTCAAGTAATTTTTACTCTTATTTCAACATTTGTTAAATAATCCTAAGATTCATATGTACCATTTTTGATTAGTTCCACCTTAATGCCTTGTAATCCCAAAGCTTTACCTTTATTAACTTCTTATTGTTTTCTACCACATCCTTGACTTGAATTTATATATTCTCTCCTTTAATCACTCTACTATCTTCCTCCAAGACTTCTACTATCATCTATTAGGCCTGTAAGATACGGCACAGAATTTTGTACAAATATTGTACAAAGTGTTTTTACAAACTTCCGTGTCGTGTCATATCGCAAAATTTTGTTAAACATTTTGTACAAAATTCTGTAGATTCATGTTCTAAAACCTACAGAATTTTGTACATAGTTGGCGTCGCATCGATGCGCAAACGAGCAATTTTTAGTGTTTATTAACAATCACAGAGGGCAGAGAAGAATATGTTTATTTACCACGTGCTTTCTCTTATCTCGCTCGCGGTCTTTAGTGCTGCTGCTTGTTTGATTTGTCGTGCGTTCATGTAAAATAAATAAATAAAAGCGCTACGAACTTATGCATTAACTTAATATTATAAAATCTTGTTAGAATTCTACTTTATCGACAGTCACATGACTATTTTAACAGTTATCTCACAGATGTCAACGTAATTTGCACCTATTTGTGCATGCTCACAGACAGAATTTTGTACAAAGTCGGCGTCTCATCGATACGCAAACGAGCAATTTTTAGTGTTTGTTAACAATCACAGAGGACAGAGAAGAATATGTTTACCTCGCCTGCCGACACTCCACGCACTTTTTCTTATCTCGCTCACGCTTTTTATTACTGCAGCTTGTTTGCTTTGTCGTGCGTTCACGTAAAATAAATAAATAAAAGCGCTACGAACTTATGCATTAACTTAATTAGAATCTTGTTAGAATCCTTTATCGACAGTCACGTGATTATTTTAACAGTTTTCTCACAGATGTCACCGTAATTTGCACCTATTTGCGCATGCTCACAGACAATTTTGTACAAAATTCTACTCGATGTAATACGTGTTTTGCAGAATTTTATATAAAATTATATTCAAAATTTTGTACAAAATTCTGTGCCGTGTCATACAGGCCTAAGGTATTTGTTAGTATTGAGGGAAATTGTGACTCATACATGGTATCTAAAATGCTCATATGCTTATGATTTCTTCTTGTTCATTGTACTGTTGAGAATAAAATGTTTATAATTAAAATTAATTATATTCCAGATACTTAATGTTAATAAAATGTGCTACACAAAAAACTAACAAAGAATTTATAATACTTTGCTTTTATTATATACCGAGTGTATAATAAATGCAGTAACATAACAGGAGCTTTATGTTTTACAGAACATGGAAAGAACGAATTGTAGTGAAATGTATAAAAAACAATATAGCAGTTTTTTCTCCCCATACCAGTTGGGACGCCGTTCAAGGAGGCGTCAATGACTGGCTTGCAAGCGCCTTTCCGATTACTTCCACAACTCCCCTCATTCAGGATCCTGAAAATCCCCTTGTTGGGGCAGGAAGGCTTTGCATCTTAAAATCCCCAATCAGTCTTAAACAAGCCATTTCAAATATTAAAACACTTATTGGAATACCGCATCTGCGGCTAGCTGTGGCTAAAGATAAGAGTGATGGTAACTGAAAATTTACAGTTGTTCTAATCAAGATTTCTTTCATATGTCTTTTTTAGAGGATGTTATATCATCTGTTGCTCTCTGTGCTGGTTCCGGAAGTTCTGTTTTAAGAGGGGTAAAAGCTGACCTTTACTTAACTGGAGAAATGTTGCATCATGACATCTTAGATGCCACTCAAAAAGGCATCCATGTTATCCTTTGCAATCACAGTGACTCTGAACGTGGTTTTTTGAAGACCTTCCAGCCAAAATTGCAGCATGATTTATTAGCAAACCAAGTTGGGGTATTTATTTCTCAGGCTGATAAAGATCCATTAAAGACTGTGTAAAGCAAATGATATCAGTATGTAAAGAACTGTGAACTCCATAAAAAACTATTTATAATGCGAAAATTGTGTTGTAATTCAGTCTATGATAAAAAATGTATTAGGTTAATGTTATTGTTAATTCACTGCGATTAATAAACACTTTTGCAATGTATATTTCTGTTTTGTATTAAACATATGCCTTAAAGAGTTCATGATTGCTTGGCTTCAATGTGGAAAAACGGTTTATTGCCTTTGGTTGATGTACTATGTATCGGTTACAATATGGAGGTAATTAAATATTAAAAGATCTCGCATTCCGTAGACCCTTAACTTCAACTATATCGGGCCCAGTACTGAGCAGTTTTTCCTAATCATTCCAGGAATACAAGGTCAAAGCTACAAACGCAACTACTGTATCTCCTAATTGTTGTTGTTGATATAAGTGTTTCTGAATTGAATTTAAAAATGGCAAGAGTATTTTCCTACGAAATCAGACAAGTTTTAACGCTGCCATCGTGATCCTAACAAATTCTCAGCAAATATTTTTGTTTAGTAAAGTCGTGACCACTACTTAATTATACACTGTACCTAAATTTCATGCCCTCAGCCTGTGCATGCGTTCAGTTTTATATTTTGCAATATGAAATTATCAAACAGTTTCCTTTGTAATGATTTTTTTTATTGCTCATGAGAAATCTAAAAATAATATAAATATCAGTCTGAAAACTGCCTATATTATACGGGCATCTTCATTTATAGCTTCCTCTGTAACCTTCGTATTAACGTTTCCTCTTCCATTTGCAGGGTTGTGTTGTCCAACTTAATTTCAGCAATATTACATCCATAATATATTTTCTTCTAGGGAAGGAATATAAATTTTTTTCAGTGGCAGCCAGTGAGGTTTCAACAAGGTGGGATGCATTTTAGTTTTAAAAGCAGAAATATATGTTATTATATAAGAAAACACTCTTGAACCTGACATTAATGTGAAGTTTTTAAAAATACGTTAAAAGTTTATAACATCCGTTGTTGTAAATTACTTTGAAACAATAATATAAGACAGTCATCGAATCAGTAATTAATTAACAAAAAAAAGCACACCCAAACACATTTCATTATTAAAATGAAATTTTGTTGGTCTAGTTTTCATCGAAAAAATTGGTCCGCTTTTTTTTCTTTTTTTCAAAATTATCAGTTTCGTTAACTAATCTGCTGGTAGACATTGTAGCCAGAGCATTCAAGCGATCGTTGAGCATGGTTCGTCATAGGTGTTGTTACAATAATATTTAGAAGTCTCAGTGTTTTCATAAAAGTATCTTCAAGATTATTTCTTAACAAAAATGTTAACATATTGATAGCACCAGATATTTCTTTAAACTCGGATCTTGTTTATATAACTTCTAACTCATTTTTGAACCTTTTCTTAGAAAGCATGGGATAAAAAGAAACTGCTTTGTCTAAAATATATTCTAAATGCCCTCAAAAGCAAAGCGTTCTTTCTTCTTTCATTTGGACCAAGATTGTGTCATCACACTTCGTCTGATGATAAAATTTGAATCAACTTCCTCCTGAATATCATCTGCCCGAACAGAAATATCCTTCTGAATTTGAACACTGTCTCTATTTCTTGACTGTAACTGATTAGAAAGTATATTCACATGCGGCAAAATGTTGTTAAATATTTTAACCAGAACACGAACTCAGGATCCTCTAATTCTCGTCTCAAACCATAGGCTTCATGAGTTGTTGTAGCGCCTTTATTTTTAATTTCTTCCAACGCCCCAATAAGAGCATCCTGATTTTCATAAACTATATTAACTAAGCGTATATCGTAGTTCCAACGTATTGTAGCTCCTTCTGGTAATCTTCTTTTCATAATCTCTTGTAATATGTCACAACGACGTCAGGAATTTGAAAAAAAGCTGGAATAGCTAACACATTTTGGAAAAATACATGTACTATTGAATTTTATGACGCTGCTTTTTGCATGAAAAGGTTCAATTAATGTGCATAGCAGTAGACAAAACATGCACAAGGGTATTTCTGTTTAATTTTTCCTTGTACACCCCCGGTTTCACCGCTCATAACATTAGCACCATCATAAGTTTGGGATATCATTTTTGTGAAGTTGGGGATATTAGAGAATCGATTTCTTGCAAGATGCAGTTTTATCCTGGATCTGAAAAATCCCCAAAAACGTTCATACAGTGTACCTGTATAAACATACCTAAATATTAAGATCATTTGGCACTGATCTGACACGTCTGTTGTTTCGTCGCACTGATTGGCTAAAAGTCAGATTTCCCTATTTAGTCAGAAATTTCTTTTCTACACACTGCCAGCATGGAATCTAAAATTTTATTTAGTATTGTTTTCGATGTTCCAGCAAAAACTGTAGCACTTTTCAAATGTTCTTTTAATGCAGAATCTAACTCTGCAGCAAAGTCTACCAGTTCCCTAAATACCTATACCCTGATTTAGTGAATCCTCACTTTCATCGTGACCTCTTAATGCTGCCTCAAAGGAGCTACAAAATCTTATACAGCTAATAATTCGTTTTAATACGCGCCTGTTTTTTCTAACCTTTTCGTTGTGTTTAGCGACACTTTGCCTATAGGGCGAACTTAATAACAGAACAGAAAAACGATACCATTTTTTTGTGTTAAATTTAAATTCGGCGTGGGCCTGCCTGATGTTTTAATTTGAAGTTTTTCTTCAATCGAAAGTCTTGAAAAGTCAATCTTTAAAAGGTTATTAACACTGTTCATTGTTTACTAGTCACAAAACTGTTATTTGGAATTAAACACTCTGAACGCGGGCGAATTTGTTCGGCCCACTAAATGAACGTTATAAGCAATAATCATAATATACGTACGGTGATGCGATGTTTGCCGAATACAGACAATCGTGGGGGGCGAATAGATGCCACCTTTTAACGCCTGAAGATTTAATCGCGCAAGGCAATCGCGAACTTTATGTAAGGTAGAACTAGTTATAGTGCGAAACTGGTTATCTAGTGACTTAAACCAGCAAGTGGCGCCGCCGCGGGGTGCGAAAAAAACAGAGGGCGGACGGATCTTCCGTTGGGTCATCGCGGGTGCCGGTCGTGCAATCGGACAAACAAAAAGCTGGTAGTAGCGGCCACTATGGTGTTGCCTCGTGGTATTTAATTTTATTTATTTTTTTTTCATTTAGGCGTAGTTCTCGTGGAGAAAGAAACGTCTGTAACAGTTAAAACGTTAGCTATTGAAAACAAACTTCTGCAGAGTTAGTTCATTTTAATTATTATTTAAATACAGAAAAGGAAAGATTAATTTTAATATGTTAATCAGGGAGGGAGCGCACCCGTGCCCACTTATTCAAAAACCGTCACTGATTTTTTTTCTACTCTGGGTTTATCATAAGTTTTACATTTTCGTTTTATTGACATAGGTATCTACTTTCAGTATTCATGTATCGTTTGAAATTCTGTCCGGGACTATTATTGAGAAACTTTTTCCACAGTTTCCTATGCCACAAGTGGCCTTCATTATACCATAAACCGGTCACGTAGGATTTGTTTTGGAATCCATCTTTCTGCTCATGTTGAATGTTCCTGATAAATAATTCTGCCTTATTATTGGTTGCACTATCTATAAGTAAATTGGCTTCCGTTAATCATAAGTTGAGGGTTCCATAAATGTGATGATGAGCACTGGAAGTGACTAAGTACTTTGTTTTATCAGCTGATATATCACCAACACTAGCACACATATAGTTTTGTAAATTCTGTAGAATCACCATCAGCAATGAATTTGGTATAGGGGAGGGTAGTCCACAATGAGACTTGTTCCACAGTGAAACAGTGTATGTATAAGTGGTTACTGTGATTTGAATTTCCCTCTTAAAACTATCTTGCTTGTGAACTGAAAGTTGTGTTGACGAAGTAGCATCGAAAAACTTCTGTAAGTACAATATTTATTAATATTTTATTAATTTTGGATACATGGCTTTGATTTCGTAAGTGCTAATAATGTGTCGATTAAAGAAAAACCATACAATTAGTTAAATTTGCATGGTTACTGAAAAATTACGTATAGGTATATTAGAGGTTACGTTGCCGTGTTGAACCTGGCTTGGGTCTTTATTACCAACATGAAAATCTAAAAATATTTAAATTTTGCGCACGGGGTCTACCATGAGACGAAAAAAATGTTTCACTTTGAGACTGTCTCATTGTGGAACAACACTAAATTATTAATTGAAATTAAATTCATATTTTATTTTATATTCAGATATCAACGTTCAAAATGGTACGGGGACGGAAGAGGAAGAGTGAAGAAGGTCAATTTAATGAAGATGACATGAGAAATGCAGTGAAGTTGATTGTAGAAAGAGGTTTCAGTGTAAGAAAAGCCGCAGGCGAGTACAACTTGCAATTTCAGGCAGTTGCACGATATACGAAGAAACAAAAAAATAAGTGTTGACGAAGAGATTCTGATGAAGCCGAACTATGATTGCAGACTGATATTTACCAAGATTCAGGAAAATGCTTTGAAAAATTATATAATAATGATGTCAAAAATGTGCTATGGGCAGTCTACGTTGGACATACGATCACTGGCATATCAGATGGCCAAAATAAATAACATAAAGTATCCTAACAGCTGGGATATAAATGAACAGGCTGGTTTAGAATGGCTATATGAATTATTAAAAAGAAATCCATACTTAAGCATCCGGCAAGCTGAAGGGTGTAGTTTATGTCGCATGACATCATTCAATTATCTTAATGTTTCTAAGTTCTATGAAAATCTTGAGGTTGCGCTTAAACGATATCCTGACAAGTATGCAAATGGTAGCAGAATATTCAATTTAGATGAGACAGCAACAACAACTGTCCAGAGACCGAAGAAGATTGTGACCCTAAAAGGCACTAAACAAGTTAATAAGGCCACAAGCGGAGAAAGAGGAACACTTGTTACCACATGCTGCATTATCAGTGCATCAGGGAATACCATACCACCAGCGATGGTATTCCCTAGAAAAAAATTTAGCCTCGTATGCTTAAAAATGCAATACCCGGAACCTTGGGACTATTAAGTCCAAATGGATGGATTACTGCAATTCTTTTTAGCGAAGTAATGCAACATTTCATAAGACACGAATTCTTCAATAGATAATCCAAGTCTTCTCATCCTCGACAATCACGAGAGTCACTTATCACTTGCTGCTGTTATCTAGCCTAAAGCTAATGGAATCATATTGCTAACGCTGCCTCCTCACAGCAGCCACAAATTACAGCTTGATATTAGTATGTTGTTCTATTTCAAATCGTTTTACAACAGTGCTGCCTATTCGTGGTTATTGAGGAATCCAGAGTTATCAATTTCTATTTACGAAGTAGCTAAATGTGTGGCTGCTGCTAATGAAAAATATATGACATCCAAGAAAATTAAATTGGGATTTCAGAAGACTGGCATTTATCCATTCGACAAAAATACGTTCAAAGAAAAGGATTTTTTAGCTAGTTATGTCACCGATCGGCCAATACCAGAGAGCATCTCTAGCGTTGCGGATAATGCTAGAACATCCGTCGAGGTTCCAAACACATCGATAGCATTCACATCAGGTAATGACAATGAAGTACATGACAGAATTAAAGATGAAATTCCGAGCACACCCAAAGCATCTACATCAAGTAAAGTCAATAAGGGCTTCATTACACCAAAAGATTTTAAAGGCTATCCGAAGGCAGCCAATGGAAAAAATACAGGAAAAAGAAGAAAAAGAGGAAAAAGCATGATTGTAACAGACACGCCTGAAAAGGATGAATTGGAAAAAAAGAAAAGGCGGTACAAACTAAGCAACAAGAAAAACAAAGAAGTAAAAGACAGACTTTATTAGACAGTCACAGTAGCAGTGAAGCAAGCACGTCCAATACTGAAAGTGTCTATCTAGATAATAGATTATCTGATTATGATGTAAACGAGGACATGGAAGCTGCTACTGGATTTAAAGAATTAGACAGAGATCCAGTAAAAGACGATTTCGTGCCAACTAAGTTTCACACCACGAAGAAAAACGTTTTTTATGTCGGAAAGGTGTTAGGTAGCCCAGAAGTTTCATTTGTTAAGTTGAATGACATTGTTAATATTTTACCTTTGTCATCATGTCAGGGTACTATACGACAGCAAGAGCTTTTAAGCTTCGAAGTAAACTTTTCAACGGTAGATGTTTGTTAGTTGTACCCATAATCTTATTTTCATAATGTAACAAAATTACTATAATATAAATTATATGAGGTAATGAAATAAATAGTTTCTTATTTGCCCTTTTTAGTCCTTAATTTAAAATATGTAGCACTGTCTCATAGTGGAATGTGACATGTCTGATAGTGGAACAATGCGCTTCCACCCCGAGACACTTCGAATTTGCAAAAAAAGAATCATAATTGCGGTTTAACACAGTTTTGAAGTAATATTTTTACCTACAATGGTTAATTATTTCCCTGTTCGACTATTGCATGCAAGAAAAACGCAACTTTTCTAAAACTGGAGAACTTACAAATCAAATGACAAAATCTGTCTCACTGTGGACCACCCTCCCCTATCGAAGATTGTGCATCCGAATACCCCTTTTAAAATCCTCGACAATGATCGATGATGATGATCCTGACTAGTTTTTAAAACAAAGGTGTTCGTGTGTTGTCTCATTTGTACTTTCAGCCCTCGTGCAAATAGAGCATAACTTATTTCTTACCCCAAGATAGAGTAACTGGCCGGTACGTCTACCAATTATTACGGCCTAAAAGGATGATAAACAGTTACGAAATTTCATATTAGTCTAGCTATTCAACTAACAACTCCAGATGCCGCATTATCACCGTAACCATAACTTCTTTTGGACCAACCACCGTCCAGTAAGACTGTTAAGTGTGGAATTCCATTAGTATCCCCGTTACCTCTTTGTACGGCCAAATTTCGTTCCTCTGTACCAGCAGCTTCCACCATTTCCTGTAGTGAGTCGTCCCAAACCTATGAAAAATTATATCCTGTTATTGCTATTCCTCACAGCGTTGTTAAACAAACTTTAACATTATTACTACATATACAAACATTTGTTATACTTAATGCTCCATTTTTACAAATTATTTCTATTTTTTATTAAGAATTAACGCAACCCTATTTCGATGCTGTTAGGACTCTACTTAATGATCTTATTCTAAATTACCAAAACGTCGAATTCAGTTAGGTACTTAACAAAAATGGGTTACCGACAGTAATATGACTAAGTAGAAATACTTATCAGTAGATTAATACTTACACATGATAAAGTTCTTTGATATTCAAAAAACATGGATTCTGACATGGTTGGAATATCCATCACGCTTGAGAATTCAGAAAAATGTGCGAGAGTGCTGTCAGTAGAATTTGGAGAACATTGAAACGTCATGGTTTATATGCATTTCATATCGAGGCTGTTCAAGCCCTCTTACCTACAGAATTCGCTAGTCGTATTGAATTTTGCCGCTGGATCATTCAAAATCGCAACCTACGTAATAGAATTTTATTTACGAATGAGGCAACATTTACAAGCAATTGATTAATGAACAGAAAGAACAGCCACTCTTGAGATTTGGACAATCCACACGAAATCAGTGGCAAAGTATCAACATAGGTTTTCAGTGAATATCTGGTGTGGAATTATATTGACACCGTGCTCATTGGTTCATTCGTTTTTAAGAATCATTTAATCGCCGACAGACATTTACATTTTCTAGAAGATCATTTGAGAGGATTGTTAGATGATGTTCCTCTAGCGATCAGACATGGTATGTGATACCAGCAAGTTGCGTTACGTGTACAGGTACGACAATTTTTGAATCAACGGTTTGAAGGACGTGTAATTGGTAGAGGAGAACAGCAACCCTGGCCCCCAATATCTCCGGACTTAACTTGTTTAGGTTATTATTTGTGGGGCGATGTGAAAGCTATGGTATACCAAACACCATCAGAGACTATTCAAGATCTTAGGAGACGCATTTTTGGGGCAGTCGAACTAATTCGGAATAACAATATGTTACGTAGGGCAACCAGATCTCTCTTAAAAGAGCCAAAATGTGTCTCGAGAGCAACGATGGCCATTTTGAACAATCTTTATAGTCATTTTAAACTAAAATAAAAATAAACATTGGTTTTTTTGAAATTGTAATTATTTAATAAATAATAATTTTACACTCCGTGTTTTGAAAACGGTTTACTTTAGGGCATAACTTTATTAGGCCTAAAGATTACACGAAGTAATGACCTCACGTCGTGAAACATGTTGTATATTATTAAGTTACATTAAATGTAAATAATTTACTGTCCCCCTCCCTCGCCGAGAATATCACCTGGATCCACCTCTGCATTGATTCACTTGTCTCACCAACAAGTCTTTAATTTTTCATGTTATGTCAAATACTTTGTTATTCGGTAGAAATCAATTTCGTCAACAAGTCTTATCGTGAGTGTACTTTAATTTAAAAAGCTTGTAATCAAAATTGGACTGCAAACTTAACACGTTCCGTGAAAATAGTTGCATTTACATTTAAAAAGCGTATAAGACAACATTTATTGCATCCTTGATATTTATCATAGTAATAAGCATACATTAATTTAAAAAACGTGTAGCTGGTTAATTAGAAGACTACTAAAGACTAAAGTGACTGTAAATAATCTAAATTAGCGTTTCCTATAGTTACCGTTGTTACGTTAATAGGCGACCCTTTTACATAGATATTTTTGTAACGAGCAAACAACATATCCAAGATCCTTGAGTTTCATAAAAAAAATATTCATCCATGACAGACGATAGAAAATAACAAGTTTATGGAAAAACCTAAGAATTTAAGCAAAAAGGTATGCTTTCGAAATGTTCACCATTGAAGAAAGAAGAAGAAGGAGGAAATTCTAAAATACTACAAAACTTATTTTATACAACAAAAACTGAATAGTAATACTATTTTAATAAATGTTCAAAGTGTGCTCCTTGAACTTCTTGGCAATAGAAAAACCTATTTAATATCTCTTCCCGTACTTTCTGGAAAGTTTCAACTCCGATATTTGCACAAGCCTCTGTTATTTTACTTCATAAATCCAAAAGGGAATAGGGTTCTGTTTGAAAAACTTTCGATTTAAGATACCCCATAAAAAAAGTCCAACGGAGTCAGGTCAGGAGATCACAGAGGCCATTCTGTTGGACAACGACCACCAATCCATCGTCGAGGATACGTTGCATCGAGATAAATGCGAACTTGTCTGCTAAAATGCGGAGGAGCGCCATCTTGCTGGAATATGATATCGATGTCAAATTCGTGTGAATTATTTTCAGCAATCTCAACTGTTAACGGATGGATGAGGTTTTCCAGGATGTTTAAGTACAGTTCCCTGGTAAGGTTTCCGTCGATAAATAAGGGAACTTCGATATGGTCGCTAAGTATTCCTATCCACACATTCAGTTTTTGCTGAAATTGGGTGTTACCTTCCCGGAAAACATGGGGATGTTCATCGCACCAATATCTTACAATTTGTCTGCAACAAACCCATAAAAAAATGAGCATTCGTCACTAAAACAGATATTGCGAAGATAAGATGGGTTTCTTGCAATGGTTTGGGCCATGACCTTACAAAATCCAATGCGTCTATCCGATCATCTTCAATCAACTGGTGTAAAATCTTCATTTAGTATGAATGGAACTTATGCCGTTTGAAAACTTTTTGACAGTGGTCGCCGATACAGCACATATCACAGCTACATGTGAAGTTGATTGCTGAGAATGAACTACCATTTCACAAACTATCTGAATTTGTTTGTCTTCTGAAATTGCGGGTCGTCCAGGGTTTTTCCTGTTTTTTACACTTCCAGTGTTAATACATTTTTGCACAAGTTCTCTTAAATACGTCCTCGAAATAGGACGGTCGGGAAAACGTTCATTAAATATTCTTTCGGCTTCGTAAAAGTTTCGATTGGCTTCAGCAAAAATAGAAACTGCTTCAGTTTTTTCCTGCAAAGTTCGAACATTCACCGTAATTATTGTTAGTACCACTGGTTTTAACGCTCAATATTCAAACGTGAGCAAACACAATAATTGAATTAAAGTGACAGAACCGAAAGACTAATGATTTCCATTGTTTTATTGTTGTTTTGCCTCCTACATTTTTTAGCGCTTTGCTTAATATCAGAAACAGATAATTTGGAAGTCTGTCATTTGTATTTGAATCTATAAAATTTTCCCAAAATATAGAATTATACTTTACTCAAAGAGACTTTTCAAATGAGGTGTCACTAGGCGCCCATTGCCATTTAAAAAATATTTCAAAATGGCGCATAGCCTCAAAAGTTTGTGAAAAAGTATCAAGTCGTTCAAAAGTTAGTAGGGGGAGGATACTTTACGACCGCATTGTATGAATCTTGATTTAGATTTTCTAATAGATTAATATATAAATTTTAGATAATCTAATAGAAAATTAATTTATTTAGATAACTTAAAGCTATTTTATGCTTTAAACCTGAAAAATAAGTTGTTAAAATCAATTAAAGGTTATGCTCAATTAGTGTTTGTCATCTCCGTTGATTTAGTTTGGGTCGATCTGGTGTCCAGCCTTTGAATTCTCTGTTTCGTGTTGCTTGTTCGTAGTCGTAATAATTGTATGCAGGTATTAGAAGTATTTGTCAAACTTGACTGTGAGGTTTTCACCTGGAAAACAATAAGATATGAGATTTGTGTATTATGTTTTTGTTCAAAAACATTGAACTATTCATCGACATTAAGACGATTTGGTAGGTAAATTGGTCCAATAACCATGTGGTTATTCCCAGCCATACATTAACGAAAACTTTTTTTAGTGACCATATTCACGAAACTCGTGTGGGTTTTCTTCAGCCCAATAGTGATTATTTATTATGCATATTAAACACACCATCTCTGGTAAACATGTATTCATCGCTCCAAAAAATACGTCTTACGAAGTCACTACTGTCACGAATTCTGTTTAAAATCGTGCTGAAAAAATTCAGTCGGGATATGTTATCATTTTCATAGAGAGGCTGAACTTAGCAGACATGATATGGTTATAGAAGGTTTTCTCGTAGAATCAGATATACGGTCTTGTTACTAGGGATATATAATGTTGCAGCTAATTGCCGGGTACTCATGGAGGGATTTTCGTATGTTGCGTCTAAAATTTGATCTTCCAGTTGTATTCTGCGCCTTTGGCTTGGTCGACCACCGTTCGCATTTCTTTTGACAAACGAAACAGTTTCACGAACACGGTAGTGAAGCCTTCAAAATACATTTCCTCTAGTATAGGATGCCTCCGGTTTGGAAAACGTGCCCGGTATTCTTGTTTTGCCATGTGAGCATTTCTTTTACCGAAACCGTAACTATGAACAATACCGGCATACTCATTGAACGTACAGTTAATTATAAATGAACAAAATAAGATGTCAAGAAAAAAAATACAGAAACACAAGAACTAATAAAAACTATAAAATAATCAGAGATAACAAAATTAGCAAAATAAGCAAATCGAATTAATTTGATTTTGTAGTGTCAAAGTTTGGCAATACCATGGGGGAATTACTTATTGTTTTATAATGTCGCAAAATGTAATTTTTATGAAAATAAGTTAATAAAAAAGTGTTGAAAACAAGCGTTTGGGACAGAAAGACTATATCTATGGATAAATAATATTCACAATTCTTCTTTTTTTTTAATTGCAGCTTTTTCTATCAACCGCCGTTGATTAATAACGCATATTAAAAGCCAGGATGTCTAAATTTTGGTGACCTTGTGCAGACGCAGGAAGCATGGTACGAGGGTTGCCTTTTATATTTCAAGATTGGGCAACCCTACTGCTGCCATCTGGCAACTGACGTCTCTATCGTATAGTTTAGCATTTTGACGGTATACGTACTCAGAACGTTTTGACGTACCAGCGAAATTTGTGATGTTTACAGTAACTTGAAAAATTCATATCGGCCAAAAAATTGAATTAAATCGTGAACATTTTTGTGCGATTATTTTTTACAACCTTCGACGTGCATTAACTCAACAACAGTGCATCGATGAACTTAATTCGATTTTTGGCGATGAAGCACCATCAAGGACCACTGTTTATCGATGGTTTACCGAATTCAATCGTGGCCGTAGTTCGCTCAACGACGAATTTCGTGAAGGTCGTCCAAAATCAGTTGTTGTTCCGAAAAACATTGATGCGGTGCGTGAACTGATACTGCAAGAGATTGAACGTTAGTGGGACCAGCATACATTCAATATTGCATGAACAATTGGCCGTAAAACAGATTTGTTCGCGTTGGATCCCACATAATTTGACAATCGCTCAAAAACGAGCTCGTGTCAATTGGTCGCAAGAAATGCTTAAAAAATTCGATCGCGGTGCTTTAAAACATGTGTATGACATCGTGACAGGTGACGAATCGTGGATATACGCGTATGAGCCCGAAAGTAAACAGCAGTCGACTGTATGGGTCTTCCAAGGCGAGCCAAACCCAACAGAAGTCGTTCGTTCTCGAAGCACTTCGAAGCAAATGGTCGTTTTTTCGTAAAAATTGGACATGTCTCAACCGTACCATTGGTGCAACGTAGAACGGTCAATTCTGAATCGTACACAACCATTTGTTTGCCACAAGTCTTCGGAGAAATAAGGAAAACCAATCGCCGAAGACGAATCATTCTCCACCACGACAATGTGAGCTCTCACACATCGGCTCGAAAAGTGACTTTTTGAGCACTCAATACGTCGATTTGATGAGTCATCCGCCGTATAGTCAAATCATCAAAAATAAATTGCGAAGTCAACGTTTTTCGACACCTGAAGAAACAGTTGATGCGTTCAAAATGCATGTTCGGGAGATACCGCAATCGGAGTGAAAAAAATGCTTCGAAAATTGGTTCACACGCAAGCAAAAGTGTATTGATCTTCATGGAGAATATTTTGAAAAACAATAAAGAATTTCCGATGATAAATATTTGTTTTTGTTCTCTAATCCTGAAACATTGTAGTATTAGAGTTTTCGATTTAGGATTTTACGAAGAACGTCACCTGGTGTAGCTTTTTCGTTAATTTATACACACCCTGTAGAGTTGCGATGACAATAGAAAGCGTTTAATTTAGTTTAATCTAAAGCACTTTAGAAGGCCACTGAAAGTAATGCATTTCGAATGCGCACATACAAATAACATAAAGAGTGTAACACATTAAGACTTTTTTATACGATTTTACCGTTGTTTGAAATGGTAATAGATAAAGCAGACTAAACTACGCAATTGACATAATAAATGGGGACACATTATCAGCCGTTTTAGATAATTCCTGTAATATTACAACATTGCCGTAGAA
Organism: Limonius californicus; assembly: GCA_014611495.1. NCBI lineage: Eukaryota > Metazoa > Arthropoda > Insecta > Coleoptera > Elateridae > Limonius > Limonius californicus. The sequence continues at coordinate 29,298 of JABXWE010025896.1, forward strand.
AATAATACTTATTTACGCTTTTTAAATAATTTTAGCATTAACGGCTTGTTCTGTCATTAAACAACATTAAACAATTAACAGTTTGGCTAATTTAAGATTTGTATGGGAGGTCTCATAATGAAGCAGAAGTATCGAAGAGTGGATTAGAATGTAGAATATACAAATACAGAAAATGTTCAGAAAAATAAAAATCCGGAAACGTTTCTTTATAGAGTTTACTTTTGTTTAATTAATGTTGGTACTACAATTTTGAATTACTGTTTATATATACAGCGTGGTGATAAACTTCCGCACAAAATTAATTATTTTGGTATTTAATGTTTGTTTGGCAAAACTCCAAAACACGTCAACTTTATTAAAAAAAGAGACAATAACGTAATTTTTTTTATTCAATTTTGCCATATAAATTGACGTTTATTGACGTCAAATCAAACTATTAAAGTCATTGTTTATTTAGGCCGCGCATTAAAATTTTAATAAGCAGTAGATTAAAAATTTTAATCCGCTGGTACACTTTCTTGTATAAATCCTTCGATTTCCGAGGAATCAGTTTTTCCATTATAGCATCACCATCAACCAAACCGTGTTCTGGATCAGAAAAACATCATGATCCAATTCGTTGCACAAATTATCCATTTTGTTTTCACGGAAAACTCCTCGACGCACGAATGATATTTTTTGAAATGTGTTTATAAAAATTTTCGTCGTTGTCAAGGTAACGGGGCACAGAAGTTGTGAGCTTGTCGTGATAATCATAAAATTCGCCTATTTGATGACTTTCTTAAAATTTTCTCTTCAGAATTGGACTTATTATATCAGGCAAAATTGAATAAAACGTTGTATTACACTCGCGGATTAAATGAATGTTGAACTTGCGATATTAACGCGCTCGCGGCTGCGCCGCTTGCGCGGTTAAACATATCGCTCATTAAACATTCATTTAATCCGCTCGTATAATAAATAACTATTAATGGCTTTTGTTTCTGTGCTGAAACATCATCACTGTTTTTTTTAAATGTCAACCCCATTTTGCCCTTGTTTTGATAGAAATTCTCACCAGTTAAAGGCGATGTAAAAAAATTCGTAACCCACATAACAATTTTTTTTACAAAAATACATATAAAGTTTATGAAAATAAAAACACTATAAAAAAACTTACCTAACGGAAATGTTCGAATTGTTCACCATTAACCAGTTGGTATTGACCAACACGTGTGTAAACACTTTGTATCACTCGTTCAATAATTTTCGGGTTGATATTTTTCATTTCTAAACGAAATTGTTTGCTCTAGTATGTAAACTCGAGATTTCAAATGATCCTGTAGAAAGGAAGCTAGCGGTGTTAAGTCTGATGATCGCGCAGGCTATGCAAACGGTATCAGGGAACATATCTCAAGAAACTGCCGTAGTTGTGCACCAAAATGGGGAGAAGCTCTATCTTGTTAAAACCAATTGCTTGAGTGAGGTATATCAGCATTTTCATTGTTCGGAAAAAGAACTGCTAGAGCTGGAACTAATTCAAAGCGCAGAAAATACAAATCTAAATAGACGTGGTGTGTTATTTTCATTAAAAATGAATTCTAAAATGTTTGAACTTTATGTGTATTTTTCTCAAAGAAACTGTTATGTGGGTTGCTGATTTTTTATATCACCATTTAGCTGGTGAGGAGATCTATCAAAATAAGGGGGAAATAGAACTGCCATTTAAAAAAATAATGAAAACGTTATAGCATAGAAGAAAAATCTCTTTTTAAACAATAAAGCTGATGTGCTTGAAGGTTTTCCCAAAAAAACTTTAAATAACAAAGATATTAATTTTGCAGCACAATTACATACATAAATGTAACGCTCTATCTGTAAACTTGTGAAGAGTATAGGAACAGTTTTAACGGATTCATCACTAATAGAAAGGTCAGTTTTAAAATATGTGATGTACATACACAGTAAAAACCCGCCCATGGCTTTCTTACGTACGATAATTTCCACAGTCAATACATCGATTGATTTGATTCTATTAAGAAACAGCGTATACAGAGAACTGGGACAAAAAGACATCCATACACGCCTTAAACGAAAGATGCCACAGGACTTAGTTTAATTTATAAATGTATAGCCTTAAGAATATAATTCAAAGACAGAGGTGTGACATGACACTTAATCCTCACTAGTTTATAAGTTAAGTTGTAGCCAGATATATTATTATTTATAACAGAGCCGTGTATTGCATACTGTCTTGCAGATCCAGGTATAACAAATAAAAAAAAAGCGTATACAGGTTTCATGCTAGTTTTATTAGTAACAATAAAATTTAGCTATTCATTTTTGTTGTGCTTTACGTTTTTCATAGAGAAAATATGTAAATGTTCTTGTTCATACATGATTCTTCCGTTGTTATTTTACTTAACTAACGAAGTTAATTTATTTTTACTCGTACAATTTTACATATTATTTTTTTCAGCACAAATTTAAAATTTAAATTTAAAACAAATTGTGCGACACAGTTTTTAGTTATTATACGTTAAATATGACGAATTTCTATATA
>JABXWE010025898.1:0-16116 GCA_014611495.1 Limonius californicus
TCTCTCTCTCTCTCTCTCACTCCCTCTCTCTAGCTGTCTCACTCTCTCTCTCTCTCTCTCTCTCTATTCCATCAATCAACCCCGCACCTTTTCCCTTACGGCTGCGTTTGTCCTGACGTAAGGTCCTTAACGGAATTCACCATCGCTGCGACCGTCCTGAGGTGGTGTTTTCCGATCCCCTTTCTCCGTCTCCCCCTTACGGCTGCGTTTGTCCGGACGTAAGGTTCCTTCCGTGAAATACCATCGCTGGGTCTGTACTGAGGCGGTGTTTTCCACCATATTTTTCTCGTCTTGCTAGAGAGAGAGAGAACCGTTAGAGTCCGTTCATACCGGGGTTTGTACCCATCAGGTGCCGAAATATCCGATTTCCTGCCCCATATACCGTATCGATACTGCAGTTGCTACTGTATCTGCTACCGTATTGCTACCGTACCTGCTACTGTTTTGCTACTGTATTGCGACCGTATTTGCTACTGTATTGCTACCGTATTTGCTACCGTATTGCTACCATATTTGCTACTGTATTTGCTACCGTTTTGCTACTGTATCTGCTATCGTATTTGCTACTGGTTATTTTGCTACTGTATTGCTATTGTTTTGTGACTGTGAAATCCTGAATGTTTAACGCTAAAATATATGTATTAAACCATTCTTGCTTTAAGTATTCCACGACGCAGTACAGTTAGATATCTAAGACCGTTTCCGAGACTGCAGTTAAGTGCCATCAGTCCCCTGGAAACCGACGTCTTCAACTGTAGCTACCTAGGACTTCGTTATCCCTCCCAGGACAACGAATCATCGACGGAGAGTAAACTTCGTAACAAAATCTGGCGCCCTAGGCAATCGAAGCAATTGCACGTAATAAGCAGACGTGCAATTGACCCGCAGAGTTAAGCAAAGAAAAGAGCGTCACAACACTTAACTTGCATATAAAATACTAAATATTACTTAGTGATACATACCAATTTAACTACAAGCTGTTGGAGTAATTCATATATAAAACTGCTGTATGTATTTAATTAAAGATACATTTATATGGTATTGCTAGAAAGGCTATTTAAAGATCTACCCATAAGTAATCTAAAATATATATATAATTTGAAATGATATTCATTTCGCAATTTGTAATTTATTGCTACGTAGCAGCAAATAATTTACATCTATTGTTATGTATATATTTATGATACGACTAAATATGCATTATGGTAACTTCAGTTTCTACCAAGAAAGACGGTTTCTCCAACATGTATTTGTCCAGTATGAAGCAATCTCATGTAGCTTCCCATAATTGGATCCTGTCCTTCTAAATCGACTTGAATTAGGTCTTTCACTTTTCTGTATCTGATTATAAAAATTTACTGTCAGATAAAACTTACAGTTACTTACAATGTGCAAAAATAGCTTCGTATAGGATGTGTTCCTACATACAAATACATCAATGAAATACTTTAAAAATCATGTAAGTATTTATTTTTATTTTTAAATCTATTGCAAAGCTATTATTTAAAACAGCCACTTACGTTTTTAATGTTTTCAGCGGTTCGTGATTAACAGATTTAATACCAGTTTCAGGATTGATAGTTGTTAAGACACAGCGAGCGCATGGTTTTACGCGTTGAAGTACAACGTCTCCTATTTTGATCCATTCCCATTTATCTTCAGCATACGGAGCGACGCCCTCGCCTTCAACGAGAATATTTGGGCGAAAATTGTGCACTGAGATAGATTCTCCATGTATTTTGCCATTCAATTCATCGACCGATGACTGATTCATTAACATGTAGCTGGATAAATCGCTGTACAATCCCTACAACATTATTAACACAGTTGTGCAAAAACTTCCTCCCAGTTACTTTTCTAGGCTGTACTAATTCCGAGAAAAATAAGACCGTATCAAAGGACTTCCAGACATATGAATATGGGTTCTAGGTCATTCGCTCGCCACCGATTCCTCGCTGAGAAAGATGCTCGCTCCTAAATATAACCTCAACAACACAGAGAAACTAGTTGATATTTTGCTAGGCATCTTCGTTTGTGAAATATTTTAGCACATCTTTTGCTTCATAATTGAAACCTTTATTTTCAGATACCGTAGGTATACGTATAGTATTATAATTTTTTTATATTTTTACATTTTAAGGAAATGTTCGTTTATGCAAGGGGTCTGAAAGGATAAGTTTTTTTTTTTGTAAACTTATTTTTTTTTTTATTCATTTAACTGCATATTTACAATCTACTCCTAACTGTAGAGTAATAAGTAAATTATATACAGGAATATAACATGAGTAGAGTAATCGTTCACTGACAATTCTCTGGAATACCACTAATTGGTTATGTTTAACTAATTCACGTCTTGCATCTCTTGCCTTAGGTCTGTAGGCCACTGTCTTCTGAGTCTCCTCTCTACCTCTGGGGGATTTATTATTTTTGATACCAGGTCATTCTCGTGTCCTTCAATTCGTTCGAAGTATTAGTGTCGTAAGTCTCTCGATTTCCTCGGTGACAAATGGAATGCTCAGGTCATTGTGTAGAGTAAGGTTCGACATGTACCATAGTATGTTCGCCATGGAGCGTACGATTTTATACTGAATCCTTTGAATTATTTTTTGGTTTGAAGGTTTTGTACATCCCCATAATTGTACTCCATAAGTCCATATGGACTTAAGGATACATTTGTACAACAATAGTTTATTATCTATTGATGATTTGGATCTTCGTCCTATTAACCATGACATCTCTCTGAATTTTATGTTAATTTGCTGGCATTTCGTTTTGACATGTTTCTGCCAAGTCAATTTTTGGTCTAGATATAACCCTATGTATTTCACTTCATTTTTACTGGTATCTGAGTATTGTTCAGGAAAACTGGCGGACATACTATGCGTTTTGTAGTAAAAGTAACTTGTACTGATTTTGTCTGGTTTATCTTAATTTTCCATTTAACAATCCAGTTCTGTAATAGATCCAGGTGATTCTGTAGGTTTTGTGATGCAATCACTGAGTTAATCGTCCGCAAATGTTGCTGTAATAGTATTGTTTGTTGTTGGCAAATCCGAGGTATAAATCAAGAAGAGCAACGGTCCCAACACGCTCCCTTGAGGCACTCCTGTTTGTACTTGTTGGTAGTAACTGGAGTTGTATTTTATTTGAAAGGATCGTTCTGACATGTATGATCTTAGCAGATGGTAATACGGGCTAGGAAAAACGCTTTTAATTTTATGCAAAAGACCAATGTGCCAGACTTTGTCAAAAGCCGGGGCGACATCTAGAAAAACAGCAGTACATACTTTCTTTTCCTCGAGGCTTTTGATGATACTGTTTCCAATCCGGCGTGTTTGCTGTACAGTTGAGTGGCGTTCCCGGAAACGAAATTGATAGTTTGGTATAATTGTTGAAAGTTCCATGTCAGTTTTAATTCTACTCATCAGGAGCTTTTCGAAAACCTTAGACAAAATAGGCAAAAAGCTAATTGGGCGATATAAGCTTGTTTCGTTAGCAGGTTTTCCTGGTTTGGGAACCATGATAATTTGGGCAAATTTCCAGCTTATAGGATAATATGATAGTCTTAGCATACTATTATAATATATGGTCGTTAGCAGTACAACTGCCTTTCTCGGTAAATGTTTGAGAACTTTACCTGTAATTAGGTCATGCCCGGGTGCTTTATGTGTATTTATTTTTTTGATTTCCTCAAGCGTTTCTCGGGGTGAAAAAGCTTTAATTGGAAGTGACATTTGGCAGGGTATGTTAAGGAAATTCTCAATAACGTTATCATCGTTGTTAATGTTGGGTCTGGGTGGTGTAAAGACTTGGGCGAGATGCGCTGCAAATGTTTCTGCCTTTTCTGCGTCGCTTTTGGCCCAGCTTCTGTCGGGTTTTCTGATTAGAGGTACTGCGATATTTGGTCTTTTGAAATTTTTTGTAGCCTTCCATATCGTATGATCATCTTTGGAGAGTGACTTAATATAATGTTCAAATGTTGCATTTTTAGCTTAGTAGAGGATTTTATGTAGCCTTCGTTTTAGTCTGCTGAATATTATTTTGTCATCATTGTTTCGGGATCTCTGCCATCTGCTTCGTGCTCTTCGCTTTTCACACATCAATTCCCGAATGTAGAGGGGTATGTTATTATATTTCTTTGCTTCTTGTGGTTGTTTTGGAGTTGAATACCAGGAAGACTCTTGGATTAGTGTGGTAAGATAATTAGTAGCCTCATCCAGTTCGTCGGCCTCTTTAATTCGAAGTTTTAAGTTAATCTGATTTTCGATATAGTTTCGGAAATGAATCCAATCCGTTGTATTATTGATTAGTGTTGGCGTATGTCTTTATTTATAATATACATACTTATTGTTGCAATCACTGGGGTATGATCTGAGGATATTTCGTAATTGGATTCGACGTATAGATAATTTGTTGTAATATCTTTGTGTACAAAGAAATCTAAGAGGTCGGGTATCTTATTGATGTCTGTCGGCCAATAAGTTGGTTCGCCAGTTGATAGATAATTGCAGTTAAGTTCGTTTACAGCATGTAGTAGATTTCTGTTTTTAGAGTTTACTAACTTTGCTCCCCAAATTGTATTTTTGGCATTCCAATCTCCTCCTATAAGGAATCTAGGTCCCAGTGACGCAAGAAACTCAACATATTTTTCTTTAGATATGGCATATCTAGGTGGACAGTAGATGGATGAGATTGTCAAAGGCCCCAATTCGGTATCTACCTTGATTTTAGCTGATTGTATTTTATTTGTCTGTTGATGAATTATCTCATAATGGGATATTGAGTTGCGAATTATAACCGCTGCACCGCCATGTGTGTGTAATGATGGAAATTGATTATTATCATTTATGTTTAAATTTGGATATCGTGTATTGTGACGTGGCTGACTAGTTGTTTTTCCTTTAATTTTTCGTAAATTTTGGTAGATATCGCATCCTTTATAGCTAGCAGGGTGATTAGCCTGACAAAGCGCACATCTAGGGGGTGTATTTGCTGCCTTTTTACAATCTTTTGTGTTATGATTGTTTCCACATTTAACACATGCATATGACCTTGTACAGTAAGTTTTTGTGTGCCCTTACAATTAACATCTGGTGCACTGCGCTATAGTGTTTCTCTTTCTTGTGGCTTCAATTGTGATTCCCATATATACTCATACGTACAGTATTATAATGTTTTTTTATTTTTACATTTTAACAAAATGTTCGTTTATGGAAGGGGTCTGAAAGGATATGTGTTTTTTTTTTCTATTTTTGTAAACTTATAATGCTATTTTTATATCAATAAAGGAATTTTTACGACACATTAGGAAGTTATTAATTAAAATTACTGTAAAAATATATACAACATAAAAATCAGATAGAGTTCTAGTTAATTTTAATTGGAACAAATAGAATATTACCATATTCAAAGTCAAATACAAGAATAGGCAACTATGCTCTGACTATTAACATTCATTAGAGGAATGTAAGATTTTGAGAATTACCAACAGCAAATACTAAACGCCTACAGATAATATTTTATTTTAAGAATAAATTGCTTGTCTAGCAAACGGTAGGCGAGCAAGTAGGGGAGACCATGTACATGCTACAGATTTATATCATCACTTGCACTATTTATTTATATGGAAAATATGAAACTAAGGGTATAACAGAATTTTGAATATTGTAATTGACTTAGATGAGCCCAACTTAATTAATATCAATTACCTAATAATTAAAACCGATAAAACAAAAAAAGATATTGCTTGTTCTTGTCCATCCCCATGTTTATTATTTTTATTTAAGAAGATATCACAATAAAAAATAAGCAAGAATTCGTAAGAAACTTACCTAATATTTAGCTTTAAATTGTATCCGACACAATATTATTGTGTGATCCGATTCCATAATGTTTGTTTGTTAATGGGCAAATGATCAGATTCGATCTTAATAAAATTTTATTTTCGAATAATATGTCTGATGGTGTGTAGTATTACAAAATTTAAATTTTCTAATGGGGAAGGAATTTAATATTTTTATTATGTAAGTAGTCCAATTCCAGTATTACGAATGGAATTCTAAGTAAAAACGCAAAATACGAGTTGCATTTAAGATAACGTATGCGTTTGAGTGAACATACCATGTTTTCAAGTTATAAGAATATACGGTTGGCAATGATATTGAAATCAGTTTATAATAATAATCAGGAGTAGGAGTCTATCAAGGCGATGCTTTATGAAATATGTATTGGTGTGCTTTTATCCGTCTAAACAATTATTTAAAATTGATTTATAGATTTCGATGTTTATTATAAACATTTTTCTAATCTCCAAAGTAACTACCAAATACCTTAAACAAAAATCCGTGCACTATTTTACATACCATAGATGCACTATCCAAGCGATGGTATATTTTTGTGAACGGCCGAAAGACATTATCAATGTTCCTTCTATGATCAGCAAGCCCATCATGAAATCCCAATCGTACGCCACACGAACTATCCAAAATATATTTCGAAAACCACTGAGCTGCTTCATCTCCACAATCAATAGTAAAAACCTTTTCTTCGTGCCAAAATCTTAAAAATTACCATTATAAATATAGAGAAAAATCACAAAATAAGATAGGCGCAACAACTTCTGTTGACGCCCATTGTACAAATACATACGAAATGTTGTCAGGTGTATTTGCTTTTGTCAAATCTGAAATATTAATTATCAGCGTTTGCATTCCCGGTGCATTTATATAAAAATGATTTGGTTCTTTGGCAGTCACTTCTATTAAAATCATCTTAGGATATGTTCTCGCAGTTCTATATTCATTGTTTCCTTCTTTGTAGACGGCAAGACATCTGGATAACAATACTAGTTGTGATTTAAAGTTGTAATTTGCAAAATACGTTTTTTAAAAAACTAAATATAATGTACATACCTGTCTCGTAGATGGTTAGCAATTATTCCAAATTCAGTGCAATTGGCCGTTGTAAGTTCAACTCGACGTCCACTTTTAAGTGGATACATATATAAGCCTTTCACTTTACCAATAGGGTTCCAAACTGTAGGGAATGTATTTTTTTTCTTCTTCTGATATAGATACACTGCAAAAACAGTTATAGCACCAATGGTCGCAGCTGCTACAGCTGTTTGCATGGTTACAATGTAATATTTTAATGCCATTTATTTCTTTCGGCTAAATTCCTGCAAATATATCACATACAAATATTACCGCGCAAAGTAAAATCGCATTCGTTTAGTTTCGAACAAGACGCTCACTGACAACCAATTCTGAATTTCAATAACGATAACCTCAATAAACCTACTAATCTCTTGAAAAACATTGCTATTATATTACAATGATAAGATTTCTAAAATAGGCAAAATAAACATATTCACATCGAACAATGTTTACGACTAGTCTTATAAATTATGGATAGTTTCAAATTTAACATTAATTGAATATACCTTCGCAATAGGATATGTTATGTATACTTGTACCACGCAAACTAAATACGGTTCAGAAGATATCAAATAAGGTTAAGGGGGTAAAGCTGCTGTAATTAAACAATTTGGTACCAGAGCGAAAAAGTTCAAAGAGAGTTATTCTACGTGTACAAATTCAGTACACAACGTGGCTTACTTTTTTTCTGTAATCGTACAGCAATAAAAGTGATATTCCAGGGCTTTGTTTATGGGCCGGGATCCACCTTCGAAGACCGTCATTTTTGTGACCCACTCGCTTGTTATGCGTGTTTGAAAAGTAGGATCGCTTTACGCCTTCAATATTGTTTATCTAATGCACTCAGTTAACAATTACATTTATTAATCAGATACATATAATGCGGTGTTTGTGAAAAATGGACTTGTTTTCTATTCTTTCCGATGACGTCTTTGTCGTCCACATTGATATATGTTACTTCCAAACGCAAGGTGTTTGGTAATTGAAATTTATGTCGAAATTTGTTCTTAATTCCTATGAACTGTCATTACCGAAAATACAACTTTACATATGTTTCAAGTAGTAAAACTGACAACCAAAACGGTACTATTTTTTTACTTCTTTGTCTGTCTTTATACACATACCAGTAGCCACCCCATTATGCCGAAATAGGTGTTTTTTTCACAATTTTTCGTTTCTTCACTGAAATAATATCCAAAATTGGTGTTTCTTAATTTTCAATGGTAAAAGTTTCGAATGTCTCAAAACAATCAAACTTTCAATCATTAATATTTTGTTTTTCCATAATTAAAGTTTTTTGGCAAAACCTCGAATTTTATCATGAATCGCAAATATATCAGCTCCGTCTGTTCCATGTAGGTATAAATTTAGTTCATATAATTTCAAAATATATCGTCGAAATAAGTGAACTTCACAGCAAAACCTTTCACCGTACAAAAATTTTGTGTAATCGTTTGGCGATTAAGAAACATTGCGACTTCTTCACGGAGTTCAACAAGTCTTCTTAGAACTTTGCCCCATCTGCAACCAATGCACTTCAGTATATAAAAGAAAATATGTATGGAAACCTCCCATATCTTTGTCCAGTTTTTCAAATAAACCTGACTTTAACAGTTTACTCTTGATGAAATTCAATAGTGTTCAACGATTTTCAAATCACCTGATGTAGATTTATATAGTAATGCTTGAAGCTGATATGAAGACCACAGTGAGTCCATGATGCATTCGGACTAAATTTAAGAATGAGTCTCACAATATTATTATTTTACAATACACTGCCCGTGAAACGATCGTATTTATACCAACACATTTCGTCAAGTGCAGTTCCTTTGATTTTAGGTAAGTGTCAAGAGTTCCGAAAATGTCTTCACTAGTACCTCGAATAATTGGTGCATTTTATATCTTAATAAGGCCCATTGTTCCGTATGAAACGGATAAGAACAATCAATTGGGACAAACTTCGATTCTGAATGCCGTGGTGTTATTGGAACGTGGAAGTAATTAAACATATTTCAAGTTCTTGTCATCAAGCATAACTTCAATAGCATCATTTACTGATGCGGTAGTACTGATGACCATAGGCACTCATAAGGAGTGCAAGACGGTGCATCTACCCCCTCTGGAAAAAGCTATTGTGTACTATACCGATAACCAGACAGGTACCCAGCGTATCTATTTGAAATTACTTTACTGCTACAAAGGATACTTAAAGATTTTCAAACATTTATTTTGGGATTTTTAAATCTTCGCACTTGCACCCCCCCCCCGCCCCTTTCCTGAATTTAGCAACATGAGCGCCCAAGCTGATGACCTCCAGTGGCGTAAAGCTTACCAGATTATGCAATTCACAAAAAATTTATTTATTAATATTGGTGAAATAAGACTGCATACGTTTTAAGTTGAATGAAAAACAGTATATGTGTTGATCAATTGTTGAATGCAGTGAAATGGCGGGTCCCTATACGGAGGTATAGATAATCTATGAGCTGTAGTAGTTGTTGTATAAAGCTGTAGTGCAGATAATACTTTTGCTTTTGATCATGTAGTACTTGTGTAATTGTTAACATTGTGTTACTATGATTAAGGTCGACTGTATTCTGATTGGAGGCTTGCGAGTTCTCCAAGGTGCTTAGAGGTTGTATACCAGCGCAGATTTACGTTGGTAAATACTTATTGTTTGGCGGGTCGGTGCCCGCCGTAGTCGCTCGATCCGACCTCGACCTGGCTGACCGGCCAGTAATCTCCACATTGCATTTTTTACAGTGGCCTGTAAAGCATCTGTCGTTCAAGTGTTTCCTTGTAATGCATTTACGGCGACTTGCGGAGGTGATCACCATGGCATGGGCGATCCCATTGTTCTGAGGCAACATTCGGTTGTTTGGTGCCCGGTATAGGTTAAGTGCACTCGTCTGTATCTACTAAAGACGACCCTATCAAGGACGCCCCATCCCGAATAAGAACTACGAGAGACGGTCCTGTTGCGATACCAAACCAAAACAGAGAACACAAAAAGGATATATACATATTGTTATGAATTATTATATATAATATAGACAATTTGGATTTCGGAATGGCTTCGGAACACGAGAAGCACTTTTTGCTCTTAACGTATTGACCCAAAGGTGTAAAGATATGAATGTAAATGTATACGCATGTTTCATTGATTACCGTAAGGCATTTGACTGTGTAAATCACCAAAAAATGTTGGAAATCTTAAGACTGACAGGAATTGACGAAGAAGACTTGCGCATTATTACCGAACTTTACTGGCATCAAACATGGAAAATCAAAGTAGAACTAGAAAACACAGAAGATATACTAATTAAAAAAGGTGTACGGCAAGGCTGCGTACTCTCCCCGCTGCTGTTGTATTCTTGTATTCAGAAGCAATGTTTAAAGAAGTATTAGAAAGGGATGTAGGTGGAATTAAGATAAACGGCACTACAATTAATAACATCAGATACGCCGACGACACCGTAATAATGGCAAACAACCTCCTAGAATTACAATACATAATGGATAAGATCGTTCAACATAGTGAAACACTTGGCTTACAACTTAACGTATCCAAGACTAAAGTAATTGTATTTTCGAAAACACATATAGAAGTAAATTTATACATTAAAGGAGAAACTGTTAAACAAGTAGACTCCTTTAAATACTTAGGTACCAACATCAATAGTCAGAGTGAATCCAAAAAAGGAATAATATCAAGGATAGAACAAGCTAGGAGAACGTTCATGAACATGAAAACTCTTTTCACTAGATCAGACCTGAGCTTGGAACTAACTTAGAACTTGTATGATTAGATGCTATATCTTCCCCATTATGTTATATGGATGCGAAAGCTGGACGCTAGATCCAACCATTGAGAAAAGATTAAATGCTTTCGAAATGTACTTATACAGACGAATGCTACGTGTTTCATGGATGCAAAGAGTAACTAATGACGAAATTCTAATACGAATGAATAAACAGAGAGAACTAATGAACAACATGAAAGAAAGAAATACAAAATACATAGGGCATGTGATGAGGGGCGAACGATACGAGTTACTGAGACTTATCATAGAGGGAAAAATACAGGGACGACAATCAGTAGGAAGACGCTGTAACGAAGTGTCCAGTGCGCGGTATAAATAAATTTTAAATTAAATTTTGTGTCCGCGTAGTGCAGCAAAAAGGCACTGGTGGCGCTCGGATTCAGGATTGGTACCCGTCTCCCACCTTGTTTCTACCGTCAGTAGGTCTCTTCATTTACTTGCAGTCCATCAACCGCTAATGATGCCTCGAATCCAAGAAGAAAAGTGTGCGGCCCTGGCAGTTCGTCCTGAAGAAGTAGAGGTCCCGCACCGTGATCCGGCCCTGGAAACCCCATTTATATGGTCCGGCCTGAGAACCCTTGGCAACAGTCGCCCTGCAGGCTGTGGAAGGAGTAATACGTCCTCCATCCACTCCGCCCCGTAGTCCTGTAAACGAAGACCAGCTAGCCAACTTAATGCGCAACCTATTCGGGAAGTCACCTGGTACCCCCGAAACCCAGCCCAAGCAGGTAGTCTGCGAGGATTCTCCGGACCCAACTACTCCCGAGTATCCAATAACCCCAGGTACTCCATCGCCCCTGGTCCATCAGGTCCAGGAAGGATGGAAGCAAGCTCCCGACACCTGTCCCTGGAAGGCGATGACCCCGGCCGATCTGGGGATTGAGACCATCAATCCAAATTGCCGTACGAGAGGACGTGCCAACTCCCTCCGTAACCATAGGTCCAGCCCAAGCACCTGCAGTACCAGTTTTGCTGATCCCCGAGCCAGTCCCAAGGGTCCAGGGGTTTCCAGCTGCTCCGATGGCTACAACACTGCCGAAGCTCTCCTGTAAAGAGCGACACCGCTTAAACCGGAATCGCAGGAGACAGCTAATACGCACCGGTAATGGAACCTTCTTCCGGGTCCCTGCCGCCGTCGCCCGAGACCTAGGGGTCTAATCACCAGTCCCAGTCCCTGGAAGATCCTGTCCGTAGCCGCCATCACACCGTCCAAGCAAGGAGCCTACCCAGCTTTCAAGTTCTCCCTAGGAAGGGTAGGTTTGTAACGAAGTGTCCAGTGCGCGGTATAAATAAATTTTAAATTAAATTGTGTGTCCGCGTAGTGCAGCAAAAAGGCGCTGGTGGCGCTCGGATTCAGGATTGGTATCCGTCTCCCACCTCGTTTCTACCATCAGTAGGTTTCCCCGCCAACATAAAATTTATTAGCAACATTTTAGAATGGGAATGGGATGTATAAAGGCAAGCCCCAGCTCCAAAACAAGTAACTTGAGTCCGAACGAGTCGTCCGAGCCAGTCAAGGAAGAAATTCAAGCGAGATCCAGTCAGGCCGCCGGCGCCATGTAGATTACATTACCAAAAATCCAATCCCGTTAAAATGCCTGTCCCTGTTAGAGTAAAGATTTTTAATCCCAGTCCACTACAGTTTGTTTGCAAAGTCAAGTCCGCCCGTGTAACATTCGTTCGCCCGTTTGTCTAGAGGTCATATTGCCCTTTTTCAATTCGAGCTACGAATTGTTGTCAGCGAAGTGTGGAAATATATCCCGCGTAAATCACTTTGGGTCGTTTCCCTGTGAACTTACGCTGTATATAGGACCAGTCGAAAAGTTTGGTTTGAAATAGGAACTTGGGTCATATCCCTAATTTTTATTGCTTACTTAAACTTCAGAAAAGATTATTAAAGGTATAATTCGTTTACTCAATAACTTAGGGGTTGTTTTCCCCTTTTCAACGGAGCTAGCGAATTTATACGTAGGGTTTTGTAGCCTTAAGCTTTACAAGAATCCTTTTAATATCCGATTCAAACCTGTCAACAATTTTTACGTTAATTCCATATTTCCTACCCATTACAGTGTTACGAAGATTAACTAAGGGAGTGTACGAGCTAAAATACGCTTACCTAATTACACTCAGTTGTTGGCCTCAGTCAAATTTTATGCATGTGGACGTAGCAGAAAATTCCAGGATATAATTCCGTAAGTTGAATTCATTCACACCAAAACACCGATATCCTGGCCGCGGACCGCATCGATAGCAAGAGAGTGCAGCCCGCTTGGACTAGCAGCAGTTGTCCGTAAATGTAAATTTCGATTACCCGAAATCCGATAATTCTTTTATTACAGGAGCCCCCGCGGGCAAACCTAACCTATTTGGGTTTCCACGTGCTGCCGTAAAATTGTATTCCCTAGATTTTGGTTGTATGCAATTTGGGTTGCATACCTAGGTGTGTATATAAACAACGTTAAGATTTCATATTCTGTGTATTTAATTGTAAATAAACGATATTAATTACTTTTAGTAATAAATAAGTACATTCTATACTGTGTGTGTATATCTGCATGTAATTAACTAATGCAAGTATAAATAATAAAGTGTTTAATCCACTACCGTTGTATAGTTTCTTTAGTTTTAAACAAGGACCTGGACCTGAGCTATCCAGAGCATTCCAACCCCTAGACTAAAAAGGGTTGGACCCTTACAACGCCAAAACTCTTCGTTAAGAGATCTGAGGAGATGGTTCGGGTGTTCATCAGCAGAATTCTTCCGAACTGCAGTTTCTAAAACCACAATAGCCATTTGGATCGCCAACCTTCGACAGGAGACGGCGACATAAGAAGAAGATCCTTGTTTAAAGTTTTTCACACATGTTTAGAATCACCCTGTGTATTTAAATGTCAGAAAAGAGTGGTCGAATATAGAAGATATTAGCGTACATGATCGTTTATTTCCATTTGTTTTAAACGACCAATGTCTGCGTTTCGCAGAATATTTTGAATAATAGTTTTAATTTACTTTCCTTTTCGAGCCGTTACCAAAACATTTGCGGGCTGTCCATTGAACACGACGGTCTCAGTGTAATGTAATGGAAATAACAATTTGCATTATTTGTATACCACGTGTACAACTAGTAGGAATAGTTGACCGACTTCTTTATTGTTGAGTACCGAACATCACTATTTGTTGAACCAAGAGACCTTTCCCATTATTAATTTAAAAAAGATTATAATAACATGTGTCAAGAGATAAAAAACCAGAGCAACGGAGCGCAAGTTGGAACACCGTAAGTTAATTTATTTAAAATCATTGAATAAACAGTTTTTAGGACTAGTTAAAATTGAAGTAGAATAATGTTATACACAATGATAAGAGCATACTATATAATAATATATGTTGTGTAACGTTAGGATTAATTATTATCAATAAAAGTTTAATAACATACAACGATTAAATCACAATTTAATTCAACGCTTTCATAGATAAGCAACACACGACACATTAAAATGATAACGACGTTCCCAAATGTAGGTCAAAAAATAATCAATAGGTGTAGAAAGCAATTACTTATGGTAACAAACTAATTATATTTAGGAAAACATCTAAATCGAGCGGGCAAAACATGAATTACTAACCCTACTAAATTGAAACGATCGAGAAATATCCAATCACTGGACATTCCTTCTTATATAATAGGAGTATAAAATGGAGTTTTTTTTTCTGTGGGAAATGGGTGGCGTAATAAGTTTTAAAAACGTTAATTATTTCCCACTCAAAACAAAGTAATCAGCTCTGAAATATTATTAATTCCTTGTGCGATTTCAAATACTAAATCGCTTATAGTAGGTACGAGCAGTGCCGTAACTAGGGCGTGGTGACACGGGCGCGACTGTATTCGGGGCGCAAAATTATCAATTGACTACTATTTTTCCATTATATTTGAAGATAATTTAATTCGTATCCCTGCTGGGGTATGTGTAAAATAATATTTCTTGAATACAAACTACTTTCAATATAATATGGCGAATTTGTGAGCGCCATCTTTTTTTAATTTTACAAATAAATTGCTTTCGATACGGTTTCGGATTGTTGGCGTTTTAAAAGCAACCCGTTAAAATGGATTTGATAGTAATATAACTTTCAATTTCAACACGTATTAGATTTCAATTTTTCAACAAAATCTTTGAATGGAGCAAGGGGGGAGGGTTGACTTAGACCCTCGCCACTGGCGCTTCATACCCCCGTTATGGCACTGGGTACGAGAAATAGAGAATGCTAATCAAAACTTTGTAAAAATGTTTTAGACAAGATGAACAAACAATTTATTTTTGTGATTTCCCATATTTCGTACGCATATGTGAGGGTGCTCTTCACCATAGTATTACGTGTGTTCAATTGAAACCCATCTTTGCTTTATAAAAAAATTATTCAACAATTTAATTACAAATAATTACCGTCACCGTTAAGGCACCTATCCCATTGTTTTACTAACCGACGTATACCCTGCTCATAGAATTCTTGTGGCTGCTGATTGAAGAATCTTCCACAGCTATCTGTACAGTAGAAACAGCCACATTTGGGATTGATGAAAATACCCATGCTGTGGATCAAAAAGGATACCAGCAAAGATTTTCAGTGAACATTTGGGCTGGGATTGTTGGCGACAGACTCATTGGACCGTATCTCCTACTCCAAAGGCTAACAGGAGCAATTAAATTTTTTGTGACATGTCCTGCCTTAGGGCTTTATTTATCCTGTGTTAATTTCCGTTGTTATGGAAACAAATAGTAGGTAGTAAATTGAGTTGCCTGCATTTAGGCGCTTCTTACAGAATCTTTGAGAAGCTCTATCCCCGAAAGGAAACATTTTTGACTATACATTTATTAACAAAAAATGTTTGTTTTCATGTATACTTTAAGCCCTAGAAGTTTGTCCTTGCAATTCATTAACACCCTGTATATATGTATATTTATTATTATGAAGCTTTCACAGGCCTTGAGGCCCATCGCTTTTGGTGTGAGACAAGGCTAAGTTAGTTTGTGCAATGCACAACAGGGCCCGACTCTGCGGGGTACCGTGTTGGTGCGTAACAGTGCCTGACTTGCCTGGTGTGCATGGATGTTTTTGTTTATGGTCTTGGTGCTCCTCTAATGCGACCGTAATTCGAGGAGTGCCATTAATTTGATTCCCAATGGCAAATGGAGACGGGGACCCAGTACTGATCACCCAGGGAATTAGAAAAATTTCCGATCCTGGGGAGATTCGAACCAGGAAGCGTTTGGACTATTACATCCAAAGGCTTGGCTCTCTACCACTGAGCCATCTCCGCCCTTATATATGTATATATATATATATATATATATATA
>JABXWE010025900.1:0-19831 GCA_014611495.1 Limonius californicus
AATATAATTTCCAGGGACTTAGAAAATTTTACCTCGGTAGCAATAGCGATTGGTACTAGTTAGACCGCGCGACGGCCTAGCGGTACGGACAGCCCGGTTGGTTCAGAACCATTGCCATACTGTCGTGCTACATTCATTTCTTTAACCGGTATTACAACAACAAGTTATAAATTATTTATCAAAATTTTGTATTTAATACTTAATTTGATATATATATATATATAATTATTATTTATATATATATATATATATATATATATATATCCTAATTTGAAATAAAGATGATATGAACAGTTTCCAGTATGGGAAAGTCCAGGCAGGCAGTCGCGTCCACTTATTTTATAATATAACTCGATAAATCGTTGAAAACAGTAAAAAATGCCACATAACCATGTAAACATCCAATATGGCGTCCATTTAATATCAGAAAGCTGTTGCCAATATCTCTGTACCTAATCAAATTAAATTAAATTAATTAAAATGAAGCAATTTTTTCATATATTTTATAATTACGGAGACTGTAAAGAAAATAGTGATTTTAGTCTTTTGGAAATAATTTTTAAACTGTTTAGAATTTTCTCAGCGGAATCTTTTCTCATTTAAACAAATCTTTATCTTTAATAATAATAATAAATAAAATATTAGCCTACTCAATCTGGAACATACTGTTTACACAAAAGAGCAATTAAAATTTAATAAATGTCTAAATAATATTTTGTTTGTACTGTATTGTAGGTTGCATATTTATAAACGGGTCAAATAATAGAGAACATAATTGCAAATGATAATTAGTTAAGTGATTGCACTGTCAGAGAAATGTATCCACAGCATACACACACACACACACACAAATTCCTAATTCAGATCCACATCGGCGAATAATTACTACTTTCACGGCTTTTCGACACAATCTGATAAACCACACGAACCACTATACGAAGCCCACATTAAATTTGTACTTTGATAATTTGGAATTACCACCAGAGTGTTTTGAGTTTATAACTTATTTATCAATGAAACGTGCATAACACTATTTCCCAACTGTCTGCCGTACAATAATAAAAATATAACTCGTTCATTCAGTGGTTTCCCTCATTTCCTACAGTCAATTCGCTTTCCTGAATAGTGGAACGTTTCATCCGAGCAACTGATGGATTCGTTTACTACGAATATGCGAATATAATGGAGTAGTTTCGCAAACTGATATCGAATGCGAGCATTCCATAAGCGATCGAAATTACGGCTGAATTACCCGGAGTTTTCGTTGCTCAAAATTATCTATTAGTTTATTATATATGGGGCTTGAGGCCAGATTGGATCTACATAATTCAGCAAATACCAGAAAATCGACAGCAGTTCAAATATGCTTTGGGTGCGTTTAATTAAAACTATGAATTGTGAACACACTGGATTTTGACGGTTGTAGCGAATAATTGTTGAAATAACTTCCATTAGCATGTGCCTACCACAAATTTAGCATTTTAATAAATACTCAGATATAGGGTTGAAATTCATTTGGATTATTATAAAATACAGTGGCGCCAAGATTGTTGGCACAAGTGAGTTTGCAGTTGACAATTAATAATTACAATACTAAGCCTTCTTCATCCCTCTAAGCAAGTAATTTGTTTTCCATTAAAAGAGATTTGCGGTGACTGCTGAAAAGCACACACAGCCTAAACAAACGTTAGAATACCGAGATGTTGCTAATTTATTTACATATAATGAAATTTCCGCAATTACACCCCAAAAAGGTATTTAATGTAAATTAATTACATCCGACATTACGACGAATTGTAAAATATGAGTTTCTTTCAGCAATAAAGCCGGAAGTATTCGAATTAGCACAATACCAACTTCGTTCATGTTTAAATTTTTCCTTTTTAAAGGATAACGAAATAAATTTGTGCGATATTTTACAACGAATGGCGTATAAAGATAGACGGAAATATTTACAACCCTCTAGCTACTGGTTTACGTTGAATTATGATTGTGAAACTTCGGCTTAATGCTGTATAGCTTCATTGCATATCTAAATTATCATTTTTGAAATTACTGTAAAGAAATCTCTAAAAATTTTAACAGGGGAAGTCGCTAGTCACCAATAAAAATTTCCACTTTTTCTATATTTATATTTTATTATATTGTTATTTGTTTCTGAGTCTATTCTCGGCTGTCTCTTCCAATTACCTCTCACATTTATTTCTTATCTGTATTGCCAATATAAAGAATTATTGATTACAATTAAGTATTCACAATTAAATGCCTTTTGAAAACTTAGAAAATAAACATAGCACAATAATAATAACAGCAATAAATAGCATTTCTTTGAACTAACAGCTGCTGTAATGCTAATGCCTTGAGAATATAATCAACTTGAGAACGGTACCATTTGTCGACTAAAGCTTCGTTAGGAATGATTCGTCACTAAGCACGATTCGCCGCAACACAATTCCGTGCAGCACGATCCAATGTTATGAATTGGATAGTGCTAATACTATTATCTCTTCATATTAATACAAGCCCACCTTTAAATTTCCCTCCTCTACCAAAATTAAGTACAGCTACAAATATTGTATACACCCCTCATCCCTAAAGTTTCTTCAAAGTCGGATCGACCGCCTCAGAAAATATCGATGAACACGTTCTCGTACATACTGAAATACTTATGGACAGACAATCCAAAATAAACTTCTTGGAAAGGACGAATCCTGCAGTGGCAAATCGTCCTTGGCGAATTGTGGGCAACGCAAAACGTTCGATGAATCGTTCCCAGTGAATATTGTTTAGTAAATCATACTTGGCGAACTATGGGCCGCGAATAGTATTAGGCGAATCGATATCGGGGAAATGTGAGCGACGTTTATTGTTCGGTGAATCGTTCTCGGCGAATTCTGTTCGACGAATCGTTCTCGGCGAATATAGTTTGGCAATTGCTTCTCGTTAAATATTGCTCGGAGAATCGTTCTCGGCGAAAATTATTCGGAGATTCATTCTCGGCGAATTATAGGCAGCGAATAATGATTAGCGAATCGTGTTGGGCGAATTATACCTAATGCAAGAAATATGAAGGAAGGCTTTTATACGGCAACGGTAACTATACCTCCTTCCTTTGACCTAGAGATAACACTAAATAAAACTGTCAAAAGCTGATATATTTCGTTCTAGACCTTTTAATTTGTTTCAGAATAATTATTACTCAGATTGTATTTCCTGTAAGGTTCCAAGCCAATTCGCGTAATGAGATAGGGGATGAATTAACATACACATATAGTGCCCCTACTGGAAGTAAGTATGCAAAAGTTAGAAGCCTGAATATTTTAAGAACCATATTTTAGAAATATATAAACAGATATTAACCTATTTGGAAACTGACCTAAATTTGTAAAACTTGTAGCTTTTAATATTTTCAGCACCAAAAAACCTATTAGGATTTAATTTAAAATATGCGAATTTTTAAGTTACATTGAATAATCTTTTGCTGAACTTTCCAGCTAACCGTTTTTACTTTTACAAGTAAAATTTGAGAAAAGCAATTTTCTCCCCTTTTTACTGCAAAATCAGTAAGGAAATCTGCATAAACTTTAAGCAATTTAATATCCCGCTAGCATAACAGAAATAATGTGCAGAAGACATTTTGTAGAATATAACAACTGTTACGATGATGCCCCTCCAAAGCGCACATCATTTTCTCACGGGGTTGTAGGAATTTTCTTTGAATTTTGTACAATAATAAAGACCAAAAACGTATTTAAAACTGTTTGTGTTTAAGTGCCAATTTCCATCTCCTGTATAACACAACTATACATATTGAAGCTGTCTGTATGTACCATGAAATATAATTCCAAATTTAATTGCATATTTTCGAATGTCTCTGCTTCTTTCAATTTGAACGAGATCATGTTTTACAACGCATTTTTAAATAAAATTTCTATCTGCAACATAGATCCGGGGCGATCAACACGCGACCCACCTTCGAAAAACCTCAATAATTACCAGCTGCAGTTGTTTACTAACAATATCAAAGCACACCGGACTGCCAGCCGCCAAAGAAGTGCTCCGGTAGGTATTCTTTTGGTGGGGTATCATTTGAACTGTATACAATAGAAACATCGCGCCGCCGACCTGACAACCGTTAGAAGCAGCAGGAGCGTTCGAGAATTAGACGGCCCAGATAGAAAAGAGGCGCGCATGGCGGTTCCCCGTCTATTCTTCGCAGGAATAACAAAATTGTAAATACATTACCTTGTTATATAGATTAAAGATTATATAAAGTGATACCAAATAATTTTTCTTCCCAATTTTTTTCTTTATTCTTTTCGTATTATATGAAATAAAAATTATACCAAACAGTCACAAATACTATATTACAACTGCAGTGTTGAGAAACATTCTGGAACAGTTCGAAACCGCTTCTCGAAAGAAGATCTGAGGATTTGAGCAAATTTTGTTAAACAATAGAGGCCAAAATGCATACAAACTTATTTTACGTTCAAGCATCGATTTCATCTTCCTAAAATTTTAATACTTAAAATGTTGCAACCGATTAACATGTATATTGTTGACTCGTTAGTTAGGTTAATGTTTTTTTTTAAAGGATACTCGTTCATTATTATCATGTCTTGGAATTCGGTTTCTTTCTGATCAATAATAAAGGGCAGACCATAACGCAGATAACTTCTTACTTGGTTGGAAACATTGCCAAACTCGTATTTTGATATAAACCTATGACAAAAAGAATTATTGTTAAATATTCTTATTTAAAAGATTATATATAAAGAAATACGTATAGAAAGATACAATAAAATGCCTCGAACTCAATTTTAAGCTTAGCTCTGATATTTAATAAACCACGAAGGCATTTGCTGCATTATCGGAACAGTTTGTGGAAATGTGTTTTGGACAATCGTGAAGTACAGAGTGTGTTTAAGAGGTTGAATTCGGATTTGTATAATGTGTTTATAAAGTCAAAACTTGTTTGGAAAGTGACCCTGTTAAATTATGAACATTTTTATATTTATTATTTACCTGTCAAAATAAGAATTTCAATTTTATAATTTGATCCAAGTATCCCTTGATTATATTTATATAATTTTGGCATCGTTGTTAAGGAGAATTTGTCCGTTCTTAAGGAGTTTTGTTGATAAAACAATGTAAGGAGAGCATTTTTTGTAATTACGTGAGAGTACACGCATTTTTTTATGTTCGTGAAATTTAAAATTTATTTATTTCATTTATTATAATAAAATACGTCTGTTAAAGTTATAAACGAGTTTCTTTAAATAAAGAGTGAGCTAGTTAAACTTACAAAGGTAAATTTCGAGAAATTTCAATTCAAGTCGAAGTTTGAAGTATTGGCGGCTACACGTCGGAGTTTTGGGACGCTACTGCATCGCTACCTGAGGGCTGTTTTGAAGGTCAACGTCGGACCTAAAAATATTTATATATGGATGAAGATACTGCTCAATAAAGTGAACCAAACATTACATACCTATGCAAGAAAATACGAGAGCATCAGAGGACAGAAGAAAACACCACCAAATAATTTTTAAAACTGTTTAAGAGTTTATAAGGCATTTATAGGTTAATACGCATAACGGCTGACGTGTTGAATCAACTGAAATTCGCTGCGTATTTGGTTATACATTTTATGTGTCCATTTTCTCATAGAATTCCAAACGTTAAGGACCGACTTCTGTGACGTAGTAATCATGCCCAAGAGCTATACCGTGGTATATTTTTAAGTTAATATTTGGAGGCAAGTTTTTAATGTGTCACCTGGCGCCCAATTATTATTATTTATTACAGTCTTCATTCAAGTGATAAATATGATTGCAGCATGCAAGAAAATTTAATTAAATTACTAATTAATCTTATTTATCTATTTTTTTCTTCCTCGTTAATTATTAATTATTTATAACAATATATATAAAGTGTTCAACACCCGTTGATAGTTATTGTCATATTGTATAAAACAATGAAGCTAAAGTCACGTGAAGTCATCTATATGTATCTCGGAAGATAACTTCAACTTCAATTGTATTCTTTCATTCGGATCTGAATTTTTAAATCGAAAATTGGAAGGATCTATTCCAAGTTTGTTGCAAGGTAAAATTTTCAGTATCGGAAAGCCCAAGGGAAGTGTTCATTCATTTTTGTTTGTATATATTTACCTAAAATATTTGATAATGAAATAGAATATTCTACCAAACAATCACGATTGGTAAATTGATGGTTCGTTCCGTAAACAATTAAATAAATTAATTACAAAAGTTGCGAAAGCTATCAGGCCTATTAATTTAATTGCTAATTAAAACGTCCCTAACTTTGTTTATAACTTAGTATGCAGCGGAAGGAAGTGGTGTTAACGTTCTCAAAGCAACATCAAATGCGGAGGGCGCTTCTTATTAATGTAAAGCTTTAAATAAATTTACGATAATTTTTAAGACCCTTTAAACCCGAAGCTTTTTTACGAGCATTTACGAGCGGAGACAATGGAGCCATTTAAAAGTTAAAAACTATGGATCTTTTGTACTACATTTACCCCAAGAATGAAGTGCGGTACCTGGATTTAAGCCAGAAAGAGCTTAACTGCATACTGTAACTTTTATTTTTGGAAGTTGCCGCACTAGTTCTCCGCAAAACTTCTTAATTGTGGCGGAGTTTTGGTTAGCAACACAAGTGCTCTAAATCAGGTTCTTATGTTAGGAAATTTAATTGTGACCAAGTTGGGCGGAAGCGGAAAGTTCAGTTGTATAGGCTTTTGTGCTATAATTAGCTATTACAAAGGAAGAAAGCGATAAAATCAGGAAATTTCCAAGCACAATCAGGATAAATTTTCTTTTTTGGGATGGGCTTTTTTAATGTGCCATCGCTCACAGTGTCATATTTATGCAATACCAGCCTTGTTTATCGCCTCAACAGCCTCGGCAATATTTAAAATTTTATACCACCATAAAGCAAGCACAATTACCGTTCCAATTTTCCTGATATTACTTTGTGATAATATGAAACGTAAAGCGCCCATGTCCTAGAAAACGTATCTCATTTTACATCAAAAACGCAGGCTATATTATATTTAAAAGTTGCCGGCGTGCATTCGTTCCAAAGAAAACTTATATCCAAGTTTTCAGATTCAAACTCTAGTGCGGAAACGTTTTCATTACTTTTATTTTTATGAATAAAGTATTGCGACATAACTTATACAGAACAATCTTCAAATATTACTTTTAAAACTTCTATGGTTCCGGACTGCATCCGAATATAACTTTCGGAAAATTGATAAATTTTAACTGTAATAGCCCTTGAGCATATTTCATATTCGGCCAATAAAAGAATAGTCAGCAGATAATTTTTAGAACACATAGATTGAGGTATAACTATGTCACTATGAGTTGTGAGAGTATGGAATCTTAGCATAGCTCTACAATACATATTAGCAAAGGCAGCTAAACACTGTGTAGATGTGCCTATAGTATTAGTAAAGGATAGATGATTCACCAAAAACCCTAGAAACCTGTCTCGAAATGCAAATAAGGATAGATCAAATAGAAGGCTACGATTAAGGAATTTTGGAACGTGGAATGTGCCAGGATGGCGAGGAAAATTGGGAAAAAATAATAGAAGAAATCAAAAGAATGAAAACGGACATACTATCTCTGACCGAAACTAAGAAAAAAGGATGCGGATCAGAACAAACCGGAGATTACTTAATCTATTCAGAAGCGTATCAACGAATGGGTGTGAAAAAAAAGAAGTATCGGTTCTCATCCACAAAAAATACAAGAAGAACATCATCAACTGAGACGCTATTGATGAAAGAGTAATTAAAATAAATATAAACATCTTAAGAGTTAGAATGACGATTTTGGGTATATTCGCACCCAATGATGATGCGTCAGTAATGGAAAATGAAACATTTTATCAAAAAATACATGCGATTATATTAGAAATTGTATATAGGGAAGTAATGATGTTGGGCAATGGTACAGTAGGGAATAAATTAAATGACAGTGAAATAGGACAATATGGAGAACAAGCAATTAATGGCAGTGGACAGGAGCTATGGCAAATAACTCCCTAAAAATTACAAATGAATTTTACAAACATGAAAATATACATAAGTATACCTGGACCCAACATACTACACAATTGCAATCAGCTATTATATAATAATCATAAAACAAAAGTCCCATTGTAAATAAGAGATATTAGAGTATACAGAGAAGTAACCCGTGTATCCGATCACTACCTAATAATAGGGAAAACTTTATTCGTAACAAAACCGGATAAAAAAAATAAAAACTACTGAGTTACCAACAAAATTTCCAAAATACAAGTTAGGTATCTTCTTAAATGAAAGTACAGATATTTCTACCAACAAAGACTGGAGTAAACTTCAAGAAGAAGAACACAATATAGCAGAGGAAATATAAAAAACACATAAAAAATGTCTACATGAAGCAGCGATGGAAGCATTGGGTGATACAAAACCCACAAAAAGACAAAACCAAAAATATTGGTATACGGAAGAGATAGAAGATAAAATTGGTACAAAAAGCAACGGTACATGAAATAGTTAAACACAAAATCATTGAAAGATAGGGAAGAATATAAAAAATACAACAGAAAAAAAAGAGGAAAACGTGGTAACAGCAAAAAAGAACAAGATATGGGACCAAAAATGTGACGAAATAGAAAGTTACATCGGAGGAAGAAAATGTAGCGAAGCATGGATTTTCATAAAAAAGAGTACGAATATCTCCATGCTACAGATACTGAAATAGAAATTTTGAAGGACAACCAATACAACTACAAGTTGAAGCAGTAATGAAAATCATAAAACAACTTAAAAATGGCAAGGCCAGCGAACCAGGAGGTATACCAGCAGAACTGGTCAAAAATGGAAACAATAAATTGATTCAGTATGTTTCCACAATGTGTAAATGATGATCCTGTGCCTGATGAATGGAAAACGGCATATATTTCATGAACACATAAGAAAGGATTGAAAGATTGTAACAACTATTGCGGAATATCGGTCGCAAGTACAATTAGCCGCTTATACGCAAGAGTCCTAAGAAATATGATCGAAGGTGAATTTAAACACAAAGAATCCGAAGAACGAAGTAGATTCCGCGCAGGAAAATCAGGTATGTTTAACATCATAGTTATAAAACAAATTATTGAAAAGAAAACCATGACAAACACAGAAGTACACATTCTCTTTATAAATCTATGTAAATAAAGCATATGACAATGTTTCTGTAAGTGAACTATGGAACGCTTGAAGAGGATTATTAGCACAAGACAAGGAAGATTTAGAATATATGGTCATAAAACACAAAGGGGAAAATACAGCATATACATATAACACGATAATAAAAAGTATTGTAACATACGGGTAAGATGCATGGAGAGTAACAAAAATAGATAAAAGAAAACTAATAGCAGTAGAAATGGCTGCACTACGACGATTAGCGAGAGTATCTAGAAAAGACCGAATAACAAATGATACAATAAGAGAATATATGAATGCGCAAACCAACAAAATAGCGGATATAGAGAAACGCCAATTGATATGGTATGGTCATGTCAAACAAATGAACGAAGACATAATTCATGGAATGGATGCCACGGAAGAAAAAGAGACCTCGGAAAAGTTGGGAGGAAGGCATACCTAAAGTAATGATTGATAGGAATTCAGCTGATCCCCAATGGAACAACAGAAAGGACTGGAATCTAGGAATCGGCACTATACGATATGATTTGGTTGCGACATAAAACTGTTGAGTAGCGCTTTTTCCTCCACGCTGAGGAGAAGCACGTCGTAGAGTCGGGACAAACACGTCGTAGAGACGGGACCAACCGTCAGAGATTAATGATTGTCATCATTTGCCTTAAAGTACCCAAATACAGTATAATTTATTATTATTTTTTTTTACGAGACAGAGATATAGTGGTCGAAGTGATGCCCTGAGTTGGATACGAACAACAAAATGTTTACCAACTCCTGTAAGACACATTTCTGTGAAACTTCTAAAGCTTTTTAATCAATTGTTTGTGGATATCAGTACCAAAATAATACTAATTATTTATTTATTTAATCGTGTCAGAAGCATATACTACTTACTATAACAATAATATAATATATATATATATATATGTAGATACATATAGTTGTCAAATGTAAAAATAAAACTATTGTATAAATAAAATTAAGTGTATAAATTAACTCTAAAATGTGATCAAACTATATGACTTAAATTCTAGCATGAGACTCGATTCTAAGTTACAAAATCGGAATCAGATTCTTGATTCTACAATTCGAGTTAGACTATCGATTCTAGAATTGGAATCCGAATGTCGATTCTATATGAACCATACACTTCCCCTCTACATTTTCATACTTAAAATAATAATCTTCTTACAAGTGTATGACACTTAACCAATGTATGTGATATTTAAATGGAAAGCTATTTTTAATTTTACGCTCTAAGAGTACCTAAAATAGTTTTTAATGATGCATATCTTTATTTTAAACACATGCACATAATAATTGAGCACTTATATCTTCTCAAATTCATAGAAAGCCTTAAAACAAGCGTTGCCAAGAAATAGAAGCTATTCCGTAGACTTTTGAGAATTACATAGTCATAAAATTTTATCAAAATCGTTTCAAAGCTGGTTTTTAATTCTTTTTTAAATGTTGGAAGCTCATGCTTTTTACACTGTAAACTGGATTTGAATTAAAATACTAATTCGATATGAAATTAACAATTCGCGTTGGCAGAGAAAAACTACTATTTATAATATAAATATAATATATTATAAACTAAAAAAAAAAAACGTTTAATATACGTCGCTACAAAACTGGTAAAAGTTTTAAGGGCTTCAAACACACAGAAAGGTGTAAGCAGTTTATCCGTGTTATTTATTTTGTACGGATGACAAGTACGAATACCGTAAAAATTTCTCATGTGAAGAAAATACACCAAAAACTTTAAATTTAACAGCAAAAAGGAACTTCCTGGAGGGTAACTGACTAATAATATTTATTTTTAATTAAGGTAAAACAAAAATAATTAGAAATTTGTACAGGTGTACAACCTGTAAACAAAAACCATATTTTCGTTTACATGCCACACGTAAATCTCGCAATTTAATTTGTTTTCGAACTTAACTTACAAGGAAAAAAGTGTTTCATGTTCGCCCAAAACTTCTTTTGTGGTTTTGTAAGTAAAACAGGATCTAATTTTAGGCTATCTAACAAGATACCAATAAAATAATTTAAAGTTTGTTTATTTGTTAGCCATCATCACTTGTTGTTATTACCAAGACAGTTATTTATAGAGTATAAATATAATTTAGTTTACGGCTACCTAACGGAATACACATATAATAACGTGTTATTTGTTTATTTACTAGCCATCATCACTTGTTGTCCTTATTACTATAAAAATTACTTGTGAATGTAAGCTTAAAATTTGTTTACGTATTCCAACGTTCTATAAAACTAATTTCTTTATTTATATATTATAGGTTTTCTAAATTTTGAAAGCTGCTTTGATATTACTTGTGCTCTGCATATTGAGCTTGGCGTTTCTCACTGATATTTTCTGTTTCCTTCTCCGAAGAATATGCTATACGCCCAGATAATATGGAGATACAGGAAATACCAAATACTTCGCTTAGGTCGCAAATTATATTATATTATGTTATATTATTTAGGCGTGTCGCCTATATTTATACAAATATTATCTAGCCCGTTTAAAACTTCAATATAATCCTTATCTATGTACAAGTCAGAAAAGTTACATGCCTTAATCAAGAGCGATATAACATGCCTCAAGTACTTAGCTCAGACAATCTTTGCGGTCTTCCATTAAAACGGAAGAACATCCGTTATCTAGGATGTTGAAGGAAGCAGAGTATAAGAAGTTTTCCGCAAAACCTGCATTTTTTTCCCGGAAATCCCCAAATGTGTTCTTCAATAAAATCAGGAAATTGTCATAAAAATAATATTTTCCTCTGGGGAAAAAGAAAACCACCATAGGCGTCAAATAATCTCGAAAGGGACGGGCATTTGTCGTTGGAACGAACCCCGACACTGCAGTGGCTCAAACTTAACTTTAATTTCGTTAACTTTGACAGGTGTTATTTCATTAATTTGTAAATTCTGATAAATTCGGGTGTGTAGCTGTGAATTTCGGGAAGCGTTCGGCGGACGATGATTACGGTGTGCGTTATTGCGTTACGTTTTTACCCCCGTTCGTGAAATTGCCAACTTCAGTATCATCAATCACGTGTGTCCTATTGCACACGAAAAGCCGTAAATGTAGAACGTAAAAAAGTAGTTTGCGATTGGAAACTAACAAACTAATAAATGCCACCATAAGGGCCGAGAAAATACTTAAACCTCACCATAACCGTAAAAATTTAAAGTCCATCATCAGATAACTTCGTTTGCGGTTCTCGTAAAAGACAGTTTCTTATCTAAAATATAAACTTTGATATATTTACCACCCTAGGAGTCGTTAACTACCGGGTTAATAGAGGATCCTCCAGCCCTTATCTTTAGATTGTCTAAAATTGTCGTTGATTGGTTCAGAAACCCATTATGTTTGATAATACTACTTTTTAAGTTAATAAAAAACGTATGTATATAACAGTATATTGTCTATGCACTATGAAACTCATACTCACAAAGCTACTGTAGTTGTTGGTCAAAATAACATTTAAGTTTAATTTTTTAATTTAAGAAGATCCCACAGTGGACACATTAAACGTCATAGTCCTTGGAAAAGTGATATTTATTTATAGTTTCTGTTATGTAGGTTTACTATTACCGATACGAAAGAGTAAAATGCAACGTTAGATTTTGCATATTTTCGTTAAGGAACTTGCTATACTAATATTAATTGGTGTCCGCATGTGCTGAACACGTGATTAGTGATATAAAAAAACGGTATTAAAAAGAATAAATAATATCGAATTCAAATTTAGAAACACGAAACCAAACACAACCATAAGACATATATTTACAGGTTAGTGTAAATAAAATATGCCTAGAAAAAAAGGATTATTGCATCATACAACATCATACAATTGTAAACTCTAAGAATTTATTTTAGAGTTGAACTGGCATATCTATCAAAAAGTGAAAAAAAAAATATATAGAAATTATATTAATTTATTGAGAATTTAAACTTAAAAATAATGATTAAAAGTCACATTCAGAAACCATTATATATTTTTATGACGTTTTATTGAGGGACCTACATATGAGCCCCACACTGAAGCGCCAAAAATATTACGTTTGAAAAAAAAGGAATGTTGCTTTACTTGCATCCGTAATAAAGATGACCTCCCTTTCATATGAAAACAATATTACAATATTATTGCACAAGTTATTGAAACACCACAAAGGACACACTTCAAATATAAACTTTAATAGAACTCTTATCTCAGGGTTTATAATATAAATTTTGGAAACTGCTGTATAACCTTTAAATTCTTACATTGGTTAACTGAACAAGGCGAAGGATACAAGGTAGTAAACATGAACTTGTATAATATGGATGCAACAAAGACATAAATAAAATTTTATCGAATTATCTAAGTATTTTCTTATAAAACGTTAAACATTAACAATTAAATAACATAATTACATGAAATAAATAGTAAAGTCTAACTTAACAAAACACTTTCAAACGGACACACCCATCTTTTCACATAGAAGCACACTAGATGAAATTAGGATAGCATTCCTGCACCCTGTTGATCTTGAACTTCCAAACGAAAGTTCTCACTTGTTCCTCGCAGAAAAACTTTGGACAGAGTTTCTTCGTATTCTTAAAATCGTTTCACAAGGTAATTAACCCAAATATTATTTACTGCTTATTACTTCAGATGTTCAAATATACCAATAAACTCATTGCGGCCGATTGGCCGCGTGTTCGAACTCCGGCTGAGGCGATCGTATTTCACTTAGTTAAATTTAGGATGCATGTTGCATGAATGGTTAGTATGTAAGGGACGCCCGCACCCCCAGAAGTACTGCGATAGCAGTTCCGCGGGTAGGGGGGTAGTACGAATGAATGGACAAAAAGATGTTCAAATATACCAATAAACTTATAAATACGTTACACCTTTATATTTTCACTTTTTAAATATTCAGTTTTTTAATTTATTTTAAATTAAATTCGATTGCTATTCCAATTGCAATTCCAGAATATGATGCGAATGTCTCCCTTGTCTAACTGGTAGATGATTCCTAATCTTCAAATTTGTTGACGTTTTAAACGTCAAACGCAAATTCAAACAAAACATGTCGAAAAAAAGAACTGAAGTCTACTGCCGCTACTTTGATACTCCGCCCCAAATTCTTGATTCTCGGCTAATTAACCGAATTTTATTAATTTTCCACACAGATAAATAACAAACATCGCTGATTTGAACCGTAACACGTAATAACATAGTTTTATTCAAACAGGATATAATAAACACTCAAAATTACAATTTTAATTGACTCGCCAGACGAGCGTCTGTTCGCGTTGAAATTTTAATGGCAAGCCCCCTTTGTGTTTTTCCTTTTTTTAACAAGTAATCATGGCAACATCATAATACAAACAAAAGTATGGGAAGGCAGAATGAAATTAACACAAATTAACCAAATCTTAAATATTTAAATACCTTTTTGAAAATATCATTTACATCAAAATTGAAATTATAGCCATATTCCTCATTTCAAGAGGAATGTTT
The DNA here is from genome assembly GCA_014611495.1 of Limonius californicus. NCBI lineage: Eukaryota > Metazoa > Arthropoda > Insecta > Coleoptera > Elateridae > Limonius > Limonius californicus. The sequence goes on from JABXWE010025900.1 coordinate 14,764, forward strand.
TGACATTTTCTTCCAAAATTACATGCTAGTTGATAGTTGTCGAATATAATACACAAATCTCATATTTTACTGTTTTCCAGGTGAAAAACTGACAGTCAAGTTTAATAAATACCTCTAATACCTTCATACAATTATTACCACTACGAAGAAGCAAAACGAAACAGAGAATGCGAAGGCTAGACACCAATCAACTCAAACAAAATCAACGGAGATGACAAACACTAATTGAAATAAAATAGCTTTAAGTTATCTATCTAAGATAATTTTATATTAGATTATCTAAATCAAGGTTCATATAACACAGCATTACATTTTAAAAGTAGGACACACACGACAAAATTTACACTGTGAACAACCAATTTCTATTGTTCCGATTTAACAATTCAAATATTGTCGTAAATAACAGATACTACATGTATCACTCATGTTGATATTTTCAGTGTGATGTTAACAAAGCCTGGTACAACTTTATGAACGCTTCCAATTGTCAAGTCCATCCAATCGTAGTACATATCCTGCATATCTGGTATTGACAGCCTGACTGACAAAAATTCAAAATGCACATAAATACCAGCTCTATTTGTAGAAGTAAATGTGCTTGATTTAAATAGCGAAAATTAATTTTTTCGTCCGTATTTATTTTTTACTCAAAACTAACTTTAATTTTCCGAGTTAACTAGCTGCATCAACTTACACTCTTCTCTATGAAGTGGATACAAATTCGTTCAACAAAAACCTCGTTTTTTTCCGTAGCTGTTTGAAGTGTTTCTTTGTCGTACACTCCTGAAAAGTAACCTGAAAATGTTTCAGAGCTTGTCAGGATTGTGTGGAAATCAAGGAATATTGCTCATAACTGACACATATTCACTACAAACCATAAAATATTCTGAAAATGTGTAGAAGCTTTATTTTCTTGGCATTTTTCACATACCCGTAACGTTTGCTCAATAAGTTGACGTAAATTGGTGCAGATAGAGGAATTCTCACGTAAAACCTAAATGAACTGTAATCTATAGGAACTGGAAATTCTGTTTTAGAACTTTTGCAAAGACGTTATGATGAATTTGTTTTAAAAAAACCATCTGAAGGCCGTATTTAAAATAACTTTTTAGTATACCACATTATTATACAAAAATTTATTCAGCAACTACTATGAATGATTTGAGAGAACTGCAAGTAGCAATTCGATGTAAACGAAATTGGGGTAGAAAAATAATAGTAGACAAAGTTTCCTGAAATTAATCTTAGTGGTCTACCACGACTAGAAAATCACATTTTGTTATAAAAAAAGTAAACTTTTAACTAGTATTATGTTTGCCAATTGTTTGTAAAACAGCAATCCGGAAAGAATAGATATTAGAAAACCTTAATTCAATAAATATCGTGTTATGTAGGTAATTACAATATGTATTCCTAATAAAGGCCCTAAGTCTAAATTCTGCCAAAGAAGATTAATTTTGAGATACTCCATCAGTAGGCACACGTTCTCAGACACGCTATAGTTTTTAAGAAAGGCGAGACACCATACACATAACCACAAAATAATTTAACACAAATGACAATTAAAATTAAATATTTCTGTCACCATCTCTTTTATAATATAGGTAATAGATTTAGATAACATTTTTTCAAAAATTATACTACATAGTGTCAAGTAAAGGCACCTCAGTCACCACACTAATGAACGTAACACAGAAAAAACAAATTTGATAAGGAACTAAAATCGAAATGAGTTTTTGGCGTCATCTAGTAGTGAAATGGGGAACCTTCTGTATAATTATCGTAATGGTTTGCACGATAACTATAACTTACATCAGCATTCGGAAAAACTCAATAATGTATTCAAACAAATGAATACCCAATGATCTTAGCACACAAACTGGCAGTTCTTTAAATCAGTATAACTTATATTCAACAGCTTTCACCGCAAACTGCAAATACAATTCGTAGATGAAGCTAGAAGCATAATAATTTATCTAGTATTTCCCGTTATAAGCATATATTAGAAAAAAATTAGCTAGAAGAATAATAATCACCTTTTTATTTCTGCTTATTATTATTACTGGAGCACAGATTTTGTTGGCCCACCGCTTTGGTGTAAGGCAAGCTTAAGCTACTACAGCCAAAAAAGTGTTGATATCTTTAATATGAGAACCAACACTTAGTACATTTTATATAACATCGTTAATGACAATCTTCATGATAAATCCGAACTGTCGTAGCCACCGACTAATCCGCCATTGATTTAGTTAAACCGCTCGGTGATGTCATTTAATACGGGGAACACCGTCCATAAAAATACAAAACAATGGTAAATATCAGCAAATATTGGAAGTTTATAAATTTATCTGAACGTCATAAATTATAAAACTGTGAATTTTATAATTGGTAATAGCTCATTCAAGAAAACTATATAATAGGTACATTTGAACAGTATTTCTGTCTAGTAAAGTACGGAAATTCGTATAATTATTATCCTATAAAATGTATGCATTCACATAAAAGCTATTATTCGAAGGATATAATGGTAATTTTCCACTCCTGAAATCCATTCTTAACCTTTTGCCCATGTTTTTCAATGTAAAAACAAAAATTTGAATTAATTCAGGATATTATTCGCACCTTATCCGGGAAAATTATGTTTAAACCACGATTATGGGCAATGTATTCCTTAACATACTCTTTGCACTGCCTAAAAGTTGAATATATGGCCGTTCCATTAAAAAATCAATGGAAATCCAGATATACATATGCATCGTGTTTTATAAAATTAAAAAAATTAAGGTGGCAATCAGAGGAAGCCGCATAAATATAAAAAATCCAGTGTTTCGAGAATAAAATGCAAAATAATCAAATAAATGTTTAAAAATCACGAATATATAAGACGTCGATTCATTTCAACAACGAAATATTTCATTTTTAAATGTCTTTCTAAAGTTTCACTATTCTATGGAAATTACAAAACAAAATGTGGTACGGAGCCCACAAGTTCACCTAGGCTATACTAAAATATGAATTATCTTCGAACCCAGAACACTATATTTGATTTATAATACAAAAAATAGACCAATTTTCGGGACCTAAAATATCATAAACACATCAAGGAATAGCTTAGGCCAAGGCAAGTCTGCAAATGAAGCTGTAGGCCGTTTCTATGTAGATTTAGTTTCTGTTGTGCAAAGTAGATCGAGGCAAAGGATTTCGCAGACAGGGTTAGAAGTAAAAGGGTCACGTACATACAGAATCATACAAAACGTCTTTAGATATAGGCGTTCCTATAAAAACTAAAAAAACAACGACTACAAGCAATAACAACACATGCAAATCGATGAAAGGCTGTATACGTTGTCACCAAGAACACGTTATTGTAAGCAAAAAAAAACAGAAAAACCTTCACGACTCAAGATTGAGGTGTATCGACAGCAAATCGGTTAAAAAAATGACACACATAAATTTCTAGTGCATATCGTAAACCATTATTTTTAGAAAAGTTCAAATATGCTTTTCGTGCCAAAATATAGCGAAACCAAAGTCCAAGGCGAGATAAAAGATTCGCGTGTGTATTTGTATTTTTCACATATCCAAAACTGAATTTGATTTATTTATTTAAATTTTTGATTTCGCCTCTGGGTTGTGTTGCTAAAGACAGAATAAACAATTTGCTTGTTTTTCGAAATGCGTATTAATTTAGATGAAATTGAACAAAACCCTCGAAACAGCTCCACCTGATGTGCAAACAAATATGAACAAAACACTAAGCCTTTCTCATAATTCCAATAAGAATCTCTATACAGATTTTTATTCATTTTTGGGTTTGCACCAAGGGCTGTATGACACGACACGGAATTTTGTACAAAGTGTTTTTACAAAATTCTGTGTGGTGTCATACAGCAAAACTTTGCACAAAATTCTGTAGATTCATGTTCTTAAACCTATAGAATTTTGTTCAAATTCGGCGTCGCATCCATACGCAAACGAGCAATTTTTAGTGTTTATCAACGATCACAGAGGGCAGAGAAGTATAAGTTTACCCCGCCACTCCGACACCCCTACGTTCATGTGAAATAAATAAATAAAAACGCTATGAACGTATGCATCAAACCATAGATGTTTATATTATAGGCTAGATGCCTAACTTGGTAGGTAAAACTGAGGTCACCAAACCAGGTGGCGGCCATTTGTCGGAAAGGCAATAGGTTTATGTCAGTTTATATACGCGCATGTGTTATATGTGAATTACTTCGAAATAATACCTACAAAGATTATTCATTATATCGGACGTGGTTTATTGTTTACAGTTTTTGTCTATTCCGTTTTTGTTATAAATAATTTTTTAGTACATTTATGTGAATTTTGTAAATAACAAGTTATTTTTGTGTATTTAACCTCAAAATGTCAGCTTCTTGTTCAGCTTTTGGTTGCACAAATAGATTTAAAACTGGTGGATCATTGCAATTTTTTGGGTAAGCATGCAGAGATTATTTATCATTCTTTTCATAATTATTATATTTTTGTTTAGTTTTCCATTAAAGAGTGAAGAATTACTAAGACATTGGCTTTTAAATATGAGAAGAAAAGCTAGTAAAATATGTAGTGCTCACTTTAAAGAAAGTGATTATTTGGTTCGACCAGGGACTTATCTACGACATTTGAAATCTGATGTAATCCCTACAAAATTTTCTGGATTTTCTAAACATTTCAAATCAAAAGAATCTAACAGAAGAATTTTAAAAAGAATAGAAGCAATCCGAGTTGAAAATGGAAATTGAATCTCCTACCACAAATTCTACTACGAATATGACTGCATCTCATCAATCAATGGACATTTCAGATCTACATGAACATACCGTGCTCCTAGATAGAAAATATCAAGCAGTACAAACAGAGCAAAATCCTGTAGAGAGAAAATTAAAAAGGAAAATAAAAACTTTGCATGAAAAAGTTAGACGAAAAAATAAAAAAATATCAATACATGTTAAAAATATTAAAGAAAAGAAATCTCATTGAACAGGAAGTAGAAAATGTACTATTGCAAAATTTTGAGGGTACCGCTTTAGAAATAATGAAG
>JABXWE010025901.1:0-15857 GCA_014611495.1 Limonius californicus
CGAATCATGGATGAATATTTACTAAATGAAATTGGAATTCACCGAATGATTTGGCCTGCCAAGAGTCCCGATTGTAACCCAATCGAACATGTTTGGGACATGGTAGGAAAGCGAGTTCGAGCCCAAATTCCCGGTCGTGACAACTTGCAAGAGCTAAGTGTAGCAGTAGTCCAAGAATGGGATGCGATTGACCACGATGCCATTCGGCACTTTATTGAGGGGATGCCAAGAAGAATTCAAAGTGTAATTCGAGCACGAGGAGGCAATACAAGTTATTGACGATTTGTTTTTTTTTAACTTTTCAAATGCAATAGGCGTACACAGTTAGAAAAAATACACTAAAATCTTCGTTTTTTCTTAAAACACTTTATTTATATATTTATTTCCCGCTATGCAAATCCAACAGAGTTATGAATAACTTTATTTTTCATTGTTCAGCAAATATACTCAACTTTTACACATCTGACAGTTAGTAAAGTGGAGTTATTTTCAAATGTTTTATTTATTTACCGACAATGGCATTTCATTTACTAAAGGCGGATTCAGGCTCGTACGCAGAACGTCGATGTCGCAGAAAGTCGTTGCTGTAGAAAGTTTGGAGAAGTACATTGAAATGCGACTGTTTTTGCTCGTGCGCGCGTCGTCGTGACGCGGCTAGCTGTAAATTTACTTAGAAATGCGCAGCTGCACTCAGACGCAGAAGTACGTAGAAGTTCAACTTTCGACGTAGTTGTGTGTGCGTTTTGTATAGTACAAACATATCTTCGCAAAAATGGCAGAGTTTCAACTAATTAACATAAACCAATAAAGAGAGGGTACAACATATGGTGTTTGTCTGATCAGAAGGGTTATATCCTAAAATTTGAAATTTACCAAGGAAAAAATGGGACAATAGAAAAGAAATAAGAAAATTTTGGCCTTGGCGAGAGGCTGGTGTTACAACTAACAGAACCAGAATGGGAAAAAGACAGAATCAGTTGTTTTGATAACTATTTTACAGTGTTCAATTTATCGGAGAAACTGAAAGCAGAGAAAACCTGTGGAACAATAAGATCCAACAAGAAAGGTTTTCCAACTAATTTCATTTCCGATAAATCTCTCAAACGCGGAGAATATGATTACCGCTTTTCCAATATGAACATTGGTTTATGGAAATGGAAAAACAACAGAATTGTGCATATAGCGAACAATTACCATGGCAATGAAGAGGTAACAGTTCTCCACACAGAAAAAGGATGGAGCAAAAACCAACATTCCAGCTCCAACTGTTATAAAAGACTACAACACATACATGGGAGGAGTGGACCATGCAGAACGCCTCAGAGCTGTGTATGGCCTGGACAGAAAGTCCAAGAAGTGGTGGCACCGATTGTTCTGGGGTCTAATTGATATGACCTTTGTTAACGCATACCTGTGTGATTTACTGCGATCTAGATCATAAAATTCCACTGATAGATTTTCGCAGAGGAATTGCTAGAGGCCTTATAGCTCAGAAACAATGTAAGACTTCAAAGAGACGTTCCAACGAACCTATTCGAACTGTACCAGTAAAACGAAGAAGAGCATCTTATTCAATACTAACAGATGTTAGATTAGCTAATAGAGGTTCACACTGGATCAGAGAAAAGGGGAAGATGTGAAGTGTGTAGCAAAAAACAAATACAATCCACGCCATATTCTATGTACACCTTGTGTAATATTCACCTTTGTTGCAATGAAAAAAGAACTGCTTTGTGGTATTTCATGCTGTGGGTGTAAATTGAATTTCTTTTAGTATATAGCATATACTTCATATTTGTTTCTTGTACTATAAATAAAGTTTGTTTACTCTTGCACCTAAATGAATGTACTTCCTAACTGTTGCATTGGTTTCAGAAACTGACGGTACCTCAAAGTACCACTTAAAATTTTTGGAAAATAAAATACAGAAAAATTGAAAAAAAAATTGGGATACTTATTTAAGTCCAAATGAAGCTAAAACCACAAAAAGAAATACTTTTGTTCGTCTATTTCAACAGTCAGGCAACAAAGGGTTAAATACGCGTTAAACTACGCAGGAGCAAAAACCGATGTTTAAATACAGTCACTACTGCGCACAATAACGTAAATATGCAACAACCGCTTTTCACGTACCTATTTCTACGACATCGACGTTCTGCGTACTGAATCCGCCTTAAGGCTTTCACATTCGGAGAACTACCCTTTTTTTGCAAGCAATAACTGTAGCTGTATTGGGATTAGTGCAAAGCAATGTTTTGCGAAGGTTCTATTTAACAAAATTTTTACTTCAAAATAAAGTTTTTCTAGTATGGAGTCTTGTAGTATAGCATTTAAAAATTACTGGCAGTAATTCATAAGTTTCCCTAATCCCCAACATGTAGGTACATGCGATTTTGACATCTCAAAACCTACTAAAGTAAAGTTTTTTTATCGAAGAAAAGTTGCTTGAAAATAATAAATGAACAACATTAATGGAGTATATATAACGGGTGTTAATAACTCGTTATGTCCTAGATGGCTGTGGATTGTGAAGCTCATGTCTATGCAATCTTAAACGTCATAATTTATTATTTATTTAACTTAAGACAAATTAGTAGAAGTTAAACAGAAAATAATTTAGAATTAATTTACTGTAAAGTATTTACGAGTGTATTCTCCCGATATTGGCATATGGGTATCAAACATGGACAATAAGAAAAATGTCAATGAATAAAATAGCCACAACACAGAGATCCATGGAACCACAGATGTTGGGGATATCACTGAAGGACAGAAAGAGTAATATATGGATCCGAATAGAAATAAATAGAAATAAATGGAGAGAAATGAGAGAAGCCTTTGTTCAGTATGGACTATAAGATAGGCCTTTTTGAGATTGAGAGAAAGTATTTACTGGGGAACAAAAAAGTTTTGAGAAAGACAGCGTGGTAAACTGAAAATGTCGAACATGCAAGAAATATAGTCCACGACGATCCAACAATTTCAGTACGACGAGCATACGATCAGCTTGAACTCTTCTTTCACAAGACCTTTAAATGCACCCACATAAACTTCAAATATGCCAGGAATTGTTACCATTAGATTAATGAAAGGCAGTTACATATTGCCAGTGGTTTCACAAAAATCTAATAATAATGAATTTTTAAACTAGACATGTTTTACTGACTGGCGATGGTTTCGCCTAACTGGATAAATCAATTCTCAAAACATGCGCATGTGGAGCACTGAAAATCCGCATTACTTCGGCGAAAATGGTTTACGTTCTTTAAAAATTGGAAGATGGATAGTTATATCCAGAGGGAGAAGCATCGGTCCAATCTTTTTTGACGGCGATCTAAACGAAGAAAACTATGGCAATAATAGTCTTGAACTATTTATAATCCAACTGCATGATAACGAACTTGAAAATGATTATTTCCAGATTCTGCTAGACTACATGTTGCACAAGCTACTATCAAATATCTGCGAATATTATTCAAAGATAGACTAACCAGTAAAGACGAATTCTCTTCAAGATCGTATGATTTGACTCCTTTAGAACCTTTTGGGTTTACATATCAAAAAGAATCTATTTTTAAAATTTGTATAATCACCATAGACGACATACCAGACAATGGAAACGCCATATTAATTTATGTTTAAATGTTGTAGGCTAGCATTTTTAGCATCTGATGTAATAACTTTAAAGAAGACTGCGTCCTTTTATGTTTAATATCCTTATATGCTTTGTTTTATTGATTTATCACTGTATTATCACATTTTAAATATAAATATCAATCTTCTTGGAAAGACGTCACTTTGAATGTCATTCTATTTGAGGTTAGATTGTATTAAGCCAGTACAAACAAGCGATTTATAACTCAGGGCCGCCCAGGACTTAAGACTGATTGAACATACATTATACAATTTCTAGAAAAACAGCGGATATTGAATAGAACACAACGTTATGTTAAAAATAAGGGCTTATTGTCACGGTTACCAAGCAACAACCTATTGGACGATTGATTGACTTGAAAGAGCAAGATCTAGGAGGCGGTTTTCCAAGCATCTCTAAGCATTGCAGCCATCATTGGCTTATTGTACACCCGAAACTAAGAATATTGCCTATCGGAGGTAATTCCAACTCCAGTAGTGATTTTTAACGTATCACACATCGCAGTGGCTTTACTTCTTATCCGACAGAAGGCGCACTTTAAGATTTTTCCCTGCTAGAAAAATCTCACCAACCTCGGCCAGGTTCGACCTCGCGTCCCTTGGATCTAAAGGCAAATGTGCTAACCACTAGACCACGGAGGCCGGCACCTATTGGATACTAAGTAACTGCAATAATAGAGTTACCTTATGTTACGGTATTTCGTGCATCGTTAGAATAAGGGGGGTGAAGCCTGGGGGAAGGTCATTTGTGTAAGAGAGTCTTGGTCAATCTGCCACGAAAGAGTGTCGTGCGGCGTTCGTAACTGTTAAACTAAATTGTCCGACGACGTGTCCTCAAATTTCACATTCTTGGTGATTTAGAACCGCGGCTTTCTAGCCGGATATAACGAATGCGGAATCTGTGAGTGCCGTTTTGGGGTTACTAATGTCAGGAACTCGTGGCTCTTGGAATCGAGTTTTTATTGGGTTAGATTATGTGATCTCGAAGCCCTGAGGCCTCATATTCTCCGGTCTGGGAGCTTTACATTGGGGATTACGTTACTACAGTAGCCGCGTACGTCGCAAGTCCGAAGTCAGAGCTATCGCTACTATCTCGATATCCATTTCCAAATTCTGGAATGAATGGTATCACTGACGTCGGTCTACACCTGTCGGCCGTTCCGGGCCCAAACTTTTCCATTTGATCGCGCAGCTTTGTCGGAGCAGATCCCCTCTTCTAACGGACGCTCCTGACTGGTTATCTGCGTGCGGCGGAGAGCTACCTGGTGGAGGTTGTGGCCGTCATTTTCGAAGGAAGCACCTGGAAGGTCGGAGTAAGTGACTCCTGTTCAATCTACCTTGAATTTGATTAATGGCGAGAAGCTGCTACTAGCAGTACCTTACCAAGATTGTGATATATGTAATTTGTGGAGTTTTGATTATGATTGTCAATATTAAAAGCTATATACTGGTAGCATTCGTCTTTGCTGTTGGTTTATAATATTTTATATGTCACAGTTCGCTTCTACTACCATTACCGGTATCATCATTTAATATTATGTTAACATTGCTATTTATGTAGTGTTGTATGGGGTAATTTGGTACCGAATTCGGGAGGGTTTATCTTGAATATATGATACATAATTACCGATGCCTATTTGTGTGTTTTATTCTTATTAAAAGAACAGTCTGGGTCGATCGAGAATTTAGCGGTCTGTCTCGTAGGGATTTTGTTATCTGCCTAGTAGTAGCGTGGACTACCTGGCGCCACGCACGTCCCTCTTTGACGACCCACGACCGTCTCCACTGGTCAGCTACCCACTGCTACACCTGGGGACGTCCAGGCCCACATATAGTGTTCGGCGATTTTAATCCGTTACGCTTATTTTTAACGTAACGTTGTGCAAAGCCTCTCTAATATCACTGTGGCCGACATCCTCGTTTACCCACACACCCTGTAGATACGTGTTGACTTATAGCTGTATTTCTTTCTGACTTCTTCATATAAAAGGAAATTTCAAAATTACGATTTTAAAATTGTGGTGATAACAAAAAGCAGTTTGGAAAAGTTGATAACTCAGATCAATGATTTTCAAAATGTTGAGCTTCGCTTATAGGGTCATTGTTATAGGTTATATAATTAGTGACAATTTCCATTAAGTTTCCCGCACTCAACACATCCTTCTACACCATTAGACGTTGGTCAATATTTATATTTATTAAACTCAAGAGTAATGTACATTTCGGTAAGCCTCCGCTTTTCTATTGAAAAGCGTAAACATTTTAACGTGCGGGTTGGTACACAGTTTCCTTTTAACTGTTTAGCTAATATGTGCTTACAAACTCTTTTTACTTGAGCTGCCGGAATATAATGCTTCTGTTTGTATAGCTTAAATTATTTACTCAGTACATTTACGTTTCTGTTATATTATTTTCTTTACAGTAAACAGACGCGCTTAATATAAAAAACTATATAAATATTTTCATAAAACGCTGTTGTATATTTAATGAAAACGAGAATTAAAAAGTTACTTAAAGTACCAGTTCCAGCATTCACAGATCGTATCTTCTTCGGTTCAATTTCACGCAACGACAACCAATCAGTGCAGAAGTACATCTATTAGTAATTTAGTGGAATAATGCGAAGACATACATTGGAAAGCCACTTTACACAACTAAGCTCTGGCGTAAGTAATTGGCAGGAATTCTCTTCAGCAGGCTCAGCTTTATCTACATTTTCCTGAAAATAGCATTAGTTCAATTAAGGACTCAGCGCTACTGAGCTGAGATTGCATTCTCCAATTTGAAACAGTCCTAATACTAACTAAATTTACAACTGAATATTTTATAGCAACTTAAAACCCCTTCAAATAGGGTTAACTTTTCCAAATGCACAAGTGCAGAATTTGCTTTAAAACCTTCAGCGGGCTAATATTGACTCCTTAATTTAGAAACCAAAATGGGAACAGGAAAATTATATACGCGCTTAGTATTGCAGGCACATGTTCCGTTTTGCGCAACTGACATTGCATGTCTAGTACGAAATAAATTGCTTTAGATCGCGATTTCACAACGAAAGAGGAAATTACAACCATAATTGATTTGTGGTTTTAGTTTTGCTGCATCATTTTCTGAACTATTGCGGATTTCTTGCTATTACAACCTGTCGCTCTTAAACAGCAGGGAATATTGAAGGGAAATTCATTTTATTCACTAAACTGATGGGAATAACAACTCCAGCAATATGTCTATGTGTAGTTATGTCTAAATAGATAAGTAAAATAAGATATTTTACTGAAAACTAACGTTATTTAAATATGTTTGTATAAGACATCAAACTTTTGATGTAATTATTTAATAAAGTGTCTCTGACAAGGTAGTGATTCAAACATATGTGGTTATCAACAAGTTTTACAGAAAATATTACGTTTTACTAAGATTGGTAGAAGCTTAAACGACCAATAGAGAAAACTCATCGGCCACCTTGAAATTCTCTATTATCCATCTGGAGTGACCACTAGTACCGAAGGAAAGTATAAAGCACCATTAATAAGTACAAAACTGAAACAGAAACTGTCAAGTACACAGTACTAATCACACAGATCAATTATTAATGAGATACACACGGTATCACTACTCAGCACACGGCTACAATATGAAAATAGGAACTCGCAACTGTTAACGACATACCACACTGGTTAAATATCTAACTCAATATTCAATTTGCTGAAAGTAGGACTACTCAAATTTAGATTCTACTGGTAACCAGGCGACCCAATAATTTCCATTTCACGCCTTTTGTTTAGCACTGGAAAATCACAACTAAATTTTGAGTTGGGCTGCGGAGTCGGTAAAAAACCATTCAACTACAACTCCGACTTCTAATAATTTTAGTAGTTCGACTCCGACAAAATTAAATACTAAAATGTATTCAAGATAATCTTAACCCTGTAGTAAACAAACCCACGTGCTAATCAAAATCACGTGGTAGCGAGAAAGCGTGTGATTGGTCGGTAAGTGAAAGTTGAGTGATTTACTAATACTGTGATGTTTGTTCACAAGACTCGTAAATAACGCTTACGCGCTTGTTACTACTACTAAGTGCAGTATCTGAGTTTTATTGTGTTGTGACCGCGTTTGTTCAGATTTTAAAACAATTGCGATGGATCCCAATACCCTAAAACGGAAGTGTTATCATATATCTTTGAGTGAGAAGATAGTTGTGAACCTCTACAATACGAAGTTGGAGCAAAACCCAGAAATTGCTTTAAAAAATATTGTAGAATTTGTTGCTAACCATGTTGGTGTTAGCTTCACATCTGCAAGAAACGTTCTTAAAGAGTTAAAGGAAACTAACACACTAGCGTCCCCAACATTAACTAGAGAGCGGAAAAACATTATGGATGAAGTAGAAGAGGCCGATCTATGTGTAATTCGGAGAAAAATCCTTATAAATTTTCGAATTTCTGTATAATTTTTTATTAGGTACATAGTTTACCTTTAATTTTCTTTCTGTATTTTTCTTGCATTACGGTACATCGCGTAGAGAAACATCACAACATCATCGACAACATCCACGCTTTCTTTTTCCGTGATGAAATTTCGAAGATAGACAAAGTTCTGGTAACCGTGAATGACGAACAGCTACTTAATTTTAAGAAAACGACATTTTATAAATTGTTGAAAAAATTTAATTTTAAGTGTGCTGCTCGTTTCCGAAAATCTCGTTTGCTCGAAGGGATGAAATTATTGCTTAGCGTCGCGAGTATTTAATATCGATTAAAAAATACCGTGAAGAAGGACGATCAATATTTTATACGGATGAAACACGGGTGAACGCAGGTGGGTTGTTTTTTCTTAAATATAAAATATAAATCACATTACGTTATCTTTGAATAAACATTTTAAATGACGTAGTAATATAGGAGTATTTTTTTTCTTCCCGAAATTAGGACATACGAAAACAAAGGTATGGGTAGACACCAATATTATAACGTCACGAAAAGCTTTTTTGGAGGGTTTATCAACGGGATTGAAAAACCCTTCGGGTAAAGGCAAACGTCTAATAATAACCCATATTGGCAACGAAAATGGTTTCCTGGATGATGGTCTGTAATTGTTCGAAGCATCGAAAAACGACTGTGACTACCATGGGGAAATGACTGCTGATGTGTATGAAACATGGTGTTTGTAAACAGTTACCTCAAAATTCCGTGGTAGTTATGGATAATTCTCCTTACCACAGCCGTCCCCGGAAGAATTACCAACCACAAATTGGCGAAAGGATGAGCTAAAAAACTGGCTAAAAGGAAAGAATATCACATTTGAAGATGACGCCTTGAAGGCACAGTTAGTTACACTGGCTAAGCTACATAAAAACCAATATAAAATTTTGGCAATCGACGAAATTACCAAATCCCATGGCATTACAATTTTGCGGCAGCCGCCGTATGTGAACTCAATGCCATTGAACTCGTTTGGGTGCAAATTAAATCGCATGTCACAGCCAACAGTAAAGGGTTTAAATTAGCAGAAGTAAAAGGACTCTTTATAGAAGCAATTTCGCTGATAACTGCCGAAAAATGGCAAAAATGCATCAGTCACGTAATTAAAGAAGAGAGCCGGATGCACGAACTTGATAACATTGTAGAGGTAACTGTAGAAAAATGGTAATTAACCACGACGAGGATTCTTCGGATGACGAAGACAGTGAATAAATATTAAGTAAATGGACTTTGCATGAATAACTCAGTAACAAACATTTAACCTAATATGTAATTCTTAAATTTTCTATTTACTTAATGACAATTACCTATTATGAAGTCGTTGATGAGGAATAATTCTCATGTAATATTTATTGTATTTGTTGGTTAATTACCATGCCTACTTAATATCCCATTTCTAATATATTTTTCGGGATGTACAACTAAACTTTCTACATCTTCGTCACCCACAATTTGGATGCCGCATTGTATAAAAAATGGTTCTTTTTAGAACCACAATTGTTTCAAAAGAAGGAATTCTCACACGAACGTTTACAACTGTATTTGCATCAAAGGGCTTGCACTACCTATTTCTATTTACGCGCAGCAAGCTACGTAAAATATTTAAGCGTGTGAATCAGACTCGCTGTCAGATTGTTTGTTTACTACAGTGTCATGCTTATCTTGAATACACTTTCAAGACTTTCTATAGGGTGTGTAATAAAAAAAGAAACCATATATAGATAAATGATTCAAAATTAAAAATGGACTCGGAGTCGGAGTCGGTACATTTTTTCCGATTGCGACTCCGGCTCCACTGACCAGAAATTTCTCCTGAACTCCGACTCCGCGACACCGACCCCGACTCCACCGCTCCGCTTTTGGGTTAAGCACTCTTCCAATTTGCGACAAAAATACCTGGTTAGGAAATCTGTATGATATGTTCATCTACATAACCTTAACAATACGCCTATATCCCCATTACTCAACATTTATGCTAATTTAAAATGCTAAATATTTTGACGATGAAAAAATAAGCAAATAATTAGCAATGTGAAAACATATAAAAAATTCAAATAAACATATCTATGTCCGAAAACGCTTCGTTTTCGAGTTACAGCGTTGCACTTCAATAAACAAGCAGTTAAAAAATTGATTTTATCAATATTATTTCAAAGAAATTTAATGTTGTATTAAAAGTCCAACATTCTCTCCATCATTTAGTTGGTCTGCCGTGGACTCTTCTCCCGCGTGGACGGTCTTCCCTGATTCTCTTTGGTAGATGTGTTTCCATTCTATTAATATGTTTGCTCATTTTTTTTCCTGTTATCCACTTTATTACATCCTGTATGTTGCTCATTTCTCTTCGATTTTTATTTTTTATCCTATAATGTAGCGTTTTCCCTTGTATAGTTCTTATGGTTTTTATCTTTACCGATCCTGCATAGTTGAATCGTTTTGATTATGTCTGCCCTGGTTTCTGAAGCGTATGTTTAGCATTGGCCTGATTACTGTTTTATATGTGGAAACTACTTTTTGTAGAATTTAGCCATATTAAATCTTTCAAGCATCACAATATTCGCGAAGATGCAGATATTTGTGTTTTTACTTTCTGGTGTAGACTTTTATCAATAGATATCCCAGTCCCTAGGTAATTGAAACTGATTATGTGCTCTATTATTTGAATATCTGTTCCAATAGGATTGATTGGAGACGGTGGTGTAAGTAAATAAACTTTTTCTACAATCGATATCCAAAGTAGGCATTTGCGCTCGTATTTGACAACGCAAACGTCATCTTTTTCGATGAATGTCACTTTGTCGCTTATAAGCGACTAAATAAAAAAAACGCTCGCTCTCCCAATTATTAACTATAAATCAAATATGCATTGCTCAGAGTATCCAATGTCAACAAGTAAATGACATCTTCCATTTGAGTGAAAAATTTCCTAAATAATAATCGTATGTGAGCGTGAAGCAGCAAAAATGGAAGAAGAAAATGATTGTAGTGATTTTTCATGTACACCACCTGAAATTGCAAGCGCTGCTAAAGTCGCGACTTTAAACCTATTGCCAGAAAAGTCGCGGGGGAAGTATGAAAAGCAGTACGAACTCTTCATCACATGGTGTAATTCAAGGAAAGTTAGAAGGTACACTGAAAACGTAATGATGGCTTACTTTAGCGAAAAAGCTAAAACTATGAATTCTGCTACACTTTGGTCGGTGTACTCAATGCTACGATCTGTATTAACTGTAAGAAACAATATTGACATCAGCCAATATACGAAGTTAATCGCATGCCTAAAACGCCAATCTGTAGGATACAAACCAAAAAAATCAAGAACTTTCACCAAAGAAGAATTGTTCAAATTCCTCTATGAAGCGCCAGATGAAATATTTTTAATGAAAAAGGTAAATAACACTACTCATTACTCTGTAAATATTAATAAGCTATTTTATTGACAGGTAGTATTAATTATGGGAGTTTTCGGTGCATGTAGACGAGTGAAAATGACCATAGAAGACATTGAAGACAAAGATTCGCTATTAATAGTAAAAATTCCTGACTCAAAAACAAGAAAAAGTCGTGTCTTTACTGTTACTAATAGTGAAGAACTTGATTTTTTATCATTCTACAGAAGGTATGTTGCGTTGAGACCATCAGATTACGACACCCCATATCGTCTATTTCTACGATATTGTAACGGAAAATGCTCTAAACAAGTGGTGGGAATGAATATAATTGGAAAAATACCCTGTGAAATCGCCCAGTATTTGAATTTATCAGATTATAAATTATATACAGGTCACAGTTTTCGTCGCACGTCAGCTACTCTTCTAATTAATGGAGGAGGTGATATCATCCAACTGAAACGTCATGGAGGTTGGAAAAGTTCTTCTACAGCCGAGGGATACATTGAAGAAAGCATTAATAATAAAATTGAAACGGCACAGAAAATCTTGGGTAAAGGTGAATCATCTAAAGTGCAAATTGTTGAATCAGTAACAATGGCGGAACATACAATTTCAAACTCATCTAGACTTTCTTCATTGTCTGGAATTGTCATAAAAAATTGTAAGAACTGTACTTTTAATTTTCATTCCTCAAATTAAATAAATTTTTGGAAATATGTGAACTCTCGATTGTAGAAAAAATCTTGTGTGTAATTCGAGCGCAAATTCATTGTCGATTTCAAGAGATTGCCGCGCTCCTTCGTCGCGCGGCAACTGTCTCTTTCAATCGACAATATATCATTTTGCGCTCTTAATACACAAATAGCTATTAAAATCATGGGTGTCCAAAGGTCTCATAATGGAATATATTGAATAAAATATAATAAAACCAATGTCGATTCCCACAAAATTTAATTTAATATAATATTAAATTTTGTGGGAATCACGTCGGTTTTATTATATTTTAATAAATAAACTTTGGAAACCCCCTTGTCACGGCAACTAAGCTGCCATCTTCAGCAGGAACTTGAACTAACTAAAGTATCTTCGCTGAAGAATACCTCTGGAGATGAGGCTTTCACCAAGTCAACAATTCAAGACCAATACTTACAATTTAACAAACGAAGGCTTAACTACTAAATCGGCGTTAGGGTTCGTTAGGGTTAACCGGCTAAGAAATGATTTTCAACAAATGAATTACATTTGAGTTAGCTGAATAGGTCCCCCTATTTTTGAAAATATGAATGCTTTCATAGCAATTAAATTCTTTTGTAGAAGACAGTTCCTTTAATAATTTCAGATTTTCTAGTTTTATACCGTGTCCTGCCTTGTAAATATGTTGGGCGACACTTGATTTATCAAACCTAATCTCGTATTACGCTTAGTTTGCCCAATAAATTTTCCACGACAGTGAGATCAGTCAATATCGTAAATCCCCGACTTTTCCGAAGTTTTCACTTTGTGTTTAGGGTTTCTCGACAAGGTCTGGATGTTGCTATTTGAACATAATACAATTTTGGAATTGATTTGTTGGCATATTTTATCAAGGCCTTTGGGTAAGGGATGGCACAGAATTTTGATTAAATTTCTGATGATTTCTTTAAAGTGGGAACTTTGTAAAGTCGTGGAATTACGAACATTTAATCTTAGTGATCTCATCTCCGCTTTGCCGACGATATCGTACTCTTTAGCGAAAACATCGAGGAACTGCAGGAAATGTTATGCGAACTTGAGGCGAGATCAGCTGAATGCGGCCTACAGATGAATTTCAACAACACCAAAATGATGACCCCAGAAGATGTAATCATCTCAGTGAACAACGAAACAATAAACAGAACAGACGAATATATCTACCTTGGACACAAGATCACACTCGGCAAGGAAAATCAGACCGCAGAAATAAGTAGACGTATAAGAATGACCTGGGCAGCAGTCGGAAAACTAGAGCATGTATTGAAAAATCAAAAGATACCAATAAATTTAAAGAAAAAAGTGTTTAATACTTGCGTTTTACCGGTTATGACTTATGCAATGCAAACTATGGCACTAACCATCAAATCTGATAAAAAACTTAGAGTAATTCAACGAGCCATAGAAAGGTTGATGCTGGGAGTAAGTCTGAGAGACCATATTCCAAACGAAGCTATTAGGGAAAGAACAAAGGTAGAAGGCGTCATAGAATATATTGCAAAGCAAAAAAGGAACTGGGACGGGCATATCGCACAACAAGACGACTCCAGATGGTCAAAACGCGTCCTACAACGAAGGCCACGTTTAAAAAAACGCAGCGTGGGCAGACCGCCAAGACGATGGCACGATGATTTAAAAGAAACAGCAGGCAGTAGATGGTTGCAACTGCCGCAAGACAGGGAAAAATGGAAGAAGAAAGGGGAGGCCTATACCCAGGAGTGGGTTGTAAGGGGCTGTTAAAGAAGAAGAAGAAGAATCTTAGATTACGTTTTCTAATTACATTATCAAAACGTCTGGAGGAGAAACCATTACAGTAAGCAATATTTTGATGTGCTGATATTCAATCCGGTATTAATTTGGATTTAATGGAAAGGTAAGTAATCTATAAAGAATAAATTAAAGGCCGCCATTTTATGTTGACAACAATGATTTGAATTATTGGATCATGGACTTCAATTGTTGACTTGGTGAAGGTCCCATCTCCAAAGGTATTTCTTAGCCAAGTTACTTTAGTTAGTCCAATTTCCTACTGAAGGTGGCAGCTTAGATGCCGAAATACGTCTTTAGGTGTTCTAAATATCTTGGTGGTAAGAGTATTTCCAAACTTGATCTATTTCAAGCTTGCATCTGGTCCGTTTTTTAACAATTGTCATAATTACGGAACTATAGGGGGGGGGGGGATGAAAACGCACATGGATTTTTACAAAGTAGCTATCAACAACGGTTTAGTGTCAACGTATGGGCAAACATTGCTGGTAATGAACTGATAGCCTGGTAGGTAAACAGGGGACCTGTACACACAGTTATTGCAGAACGAGTTACCAATACTGTTGGAGCTTTTTCCATTTGCCATGCCGGTGCTCCACCACAGCTTGGTCGCTTCGCAAGGCAGTTTCTTAGCGACATTTACGATGATCTATAGATAGGTAAAAAAGGACCAACAGCGTGGTCCCCACCATCACCTTGTGTGTACCGCTAAATTATTAATTTTGGAATCATCTTAAAATATTCGTGTACCCAAACGCTTCACAGTAATCTACGCCAACGAATCGTGGACTCCTGCGATGGGATTCACAACACTCCAGGAATCTTGTTCGACAAGATATGAACAGGCGCATTGTGTTGCATACAACAAGACTAAGGATTATAACTGTATTGGCAATAAAGCAATAAATGTATTTGAAATAAATCTGATGAAACCATTTTTTTTTTAGAAACATGATATGGCACCTATTTTTCATCACCCTGTAAAGAGGGGTAAAACGTAAAACATTTAGCAGACGAGTTCAGATCCTTACTGTGCTAGCGTGGGGTTTGTGGAATAAAAAAGCTGAAACTGGTGGGACGAATACAAAAATAGTATATAGATGAGTGTAATTAAAAGAGACAAAAACAACATTCATGATGAAACAGATATACAAAAAATGTTGCGTGTGTCATACAATCATATAAATATTATTCTAGCAAACATAAATCACCATCTAGCTACAATTTCAAAATATGGAATCATTTAGTATATTAGCTAACTCTTGCATAGCACATATTTCAGAAAATAGATTGAATTATGAAGAATGCTGGTAATATTGATAGCTGGATATAAAATGGTTGTTTTAAATAATTTTAAATAAAAACTCATAGTTATCTTTTTTTAACGTGATATTGTTTCTATATGCAGCATAGAGCACGTCAAAATATAACTACCCCAATTATAGGAAATAGTGAAAAATTACCTTTTTAAGATATATTTTATTAACTAACCTATTACTGATATTCAAAAATTATTTCTTTCCAGCAGCTATGTTTGGTTAATATATAAAGCAAATTAATTTGTTCACTATTGACAATATTTATAAAAATGTTTATAACAATCTAAATGCAAGAAACCCTTGAATTCTACATCATTGGGAAAGTCTTTAGCAGGCTTAGGATAAATATGCATGTAAAATATGCACTAAATAAGCACTTTAAAGTATATCCGTACTTATACATAACATGGAATATTTAGAATGCAACTAACATCAAAAAAATTATTAGGTTTTTCCAATTCAAAAGAACAAAATTCCCTAGCAAATAATATCTTTTTCTCCCCCCCCCCCCC